>FIZR01028979.1:0-13185 GCA_900060175.1 Ferrisia virgata
CTACAGCTGTTTGTATGCGTGTCCGAAGCTGATCTGGACAATCAGCTGCAATAAGCAGCAATGCATCATCTGCGTAGCATTGTGAGAAAGCCCATGTCCATGTATTGTCTAAAACTCGAAGTATATCATCGAATACAATGTTCCACATATCAGTTCTAAGTACTGATCCCTGTGGCAGCCACGAGAAAACCATTTTTCTACACCATTGAAGATTATTCTTCTTTCGGCGAAGTAACTCCGAATTAATCGAAGGAGATAACGAAGTGTTTTTCTTTTGTTGAGTTGTTTCAAGATATCACACCATTTGGCATTATCAAAAGCTCCTTCGATGTCAAGTGAGATGATTGCTACTAATTTGTAGTATTTCAGGAACCTATGTATCCTGTTCATTGCTACATTAACTGCTTCTTCACAACTGTGGTTGCGGCGAAAGCCATATTGGCAATCATGCAGTTGGAAGCAGGGTGATTAGACGAACATCTGCTAAATCCACAAACCAAATTTAATTTTCAAAGATCAATTCGCTGGGGAGATATGCGTAGAAAAACATCAAAAAATAAAAAATAAAAAAGTACTTTTTCGGCAGTGCGAGGGGGAGTGTAGTGTCAGGAGGCCGTTTTGAGCACTCCAGACTCGGGTCTACTCCGAAATTCCCTCTACACTCCGGAGTGACATTGTCGTAGAGCCGAATACTGAGTCTACGGCCTGCCTAGCCTAACTACTACCCTATCTAAAACTTGAATAACCTATAACCTAGCCCACCGTTAAGGATGTTGATCACACAATAAATATAAACTGGTGTCACATACCTAGGGTGCACCTAAGTGCAAATCATCGTACTACCAACACAAAGCAACGACCTCGAGGCACAGGAAAATAACTACACCACGGTCGACAAAGAAAAGCAAACGATATATTAAAGCAATATGTTTACATTACCTTCTTTGCTCATTTCGAAATTTCAGACCCTTCATAAAAGTGTGAAAAATTAAAGAAGAAATGATGATTTCAATATGCGCAGCCACTATTTTTACTAAAGTAATTAATTTTGAAAGAAAAGAGATTATATCATTTTAGAGTACTTTGAGAAGTTCAAAAGTTCCAACTAGAACACACGCCAAATATTTTTTTCGGTGAATCTGAGTCCCAACAAAAAATTTCTGCTTCGTGGCCTAATTTAGACGAACGCTAAACTTACAATTTTTCACCAAAGAGCACTTGAGGAATATCTGAAAACCTCCGGAAACTTTTTTTTTACGGCAAACCGAGTAGGCAATTCTATTAACTCGTATGCTACCAATTGAATGGAGTGATACTTGTGATGGGCGAAAATTTCTTGATTCAAGTAGATTAAAAATGAATAATCAAGTCATGTGCAATGGAGTTGAAAAGTGGGTACCTTCAAAAGGCACATCTAGAGCCCCAACTGAATGTACATACCAAATTTCAACTTCCTAGCTCAATTTGGTTTGGCGATAGAGGAGGAACAGCCCTTTTTCAGGGTTCAAGAGGGGGAAACCCCCACATCTCCCCTCCTAATTGACTTGATAAATTGATTTTTGAATATGTTACACAACTTTTGGTTCTCTATCAATTGGCTTAAATAAGGGGATATTTTTACATTTTTGGTTCTTTCAGCACCCCCTCCTCCAAAATGCGAAAATTAAATTTTCACCCAAGGTTATCCCCACTCATATATATCTAATCTATCGCCAAATTGAGCCGATTGACCGAAGTAGAACGATTTTGGTCGGTATCGAGCGGAGTAGATGATTTTAATGTGAGGGGAAAAAAATAAAAAAATAAAAATAAATATCTGACATGGCTAAAAATCTACTTAATGGTCTTCTAGGACCCCAAAACGGATCTCGTTGATAACCCCTCCTCCTCATCCGCTGTTGGTCGATAGACTGTAATAGCCTGGCTTTCATTAAGAATGTGACATAGAGAATCAGATTAAATAGGTTAAAAATGATTTTCGCACAGCACCGAACAATAATCACCTCAGATATTAATCTGTTTCGCAAAAATACATTTGTATCCAATGAAATAATAAAAAACTTTCAGGCCACAAATAGAGAAGATTAGAAAACGAAGTTGGAAAATTTCTTTTCTAATTACATTCTTGTGACATGATTTTGTTACTTTACACTGCTCAAACTTTATAACAAAAATTTTCAAATCTAGACATTCGAGTAAATACTCGATAGTCTCTGAAAACCGTACTTCTTTTTCATCGCATTACTATTTTTCTCTGGCACTTCACATATTCGCGTTATTTTTCGTCGACACAAAGTAGCCGAAGAATATTTCGCTGCTGTACAACATGCACTTGAAAGAAAAAAAAAGTAAGAGTAAAACGTTTGGTATCTTCTTTCGCATCGTTTTGTAAACTCGACATAAACACTCTCGACGTTATCAAAATTTTCATCAATCCATTCGAAGACTTGTCGCTCATTTTTCATTTACTACACAGGTTGTGCGTGACGAAGATTATCATTTTTTAGATTAAATATAAGCTCATTGCCATGTAACTAACGATAGTTCAATCGACAACATTTTCATGGTATTTTTCAAGATCAGAAACACGACGTTACAATTTGGCGACGAAAAATAAAAGATCGTTCGAGCGATAAACTGGATTACTTGATGCTCAGTTTGGGAACTTTTCTCAACACAGAAACTAAACTAAGACCACGAATGCAGATCAGAAAACACCCACAGTACGTCTTTTTTTCTCAATTTTCAACGGGCTCTTCACCATTTACTGCCATAATCAACAAAATTTTCATTCATCTAATGATGGAATTACTCTTCATTGTAACTAGTTTAAATGTTCCAAAAGAAAAAAAAAAAAAAAACTCCCGAGAGCTGATATTATCGCAATTTATATCGCACCTACACGCGATATTGCATACTATATCTTAGCAGGCGTATTAATAAGAGACTAATGTATATATTTTCAACTACGTTTGATGATATTACACGACAAATCAGCCATCTTTTCTCAATCCAGCCACTTCCTCTCCCTTTATTGCGTTTTTATTTAAATGAAACGCGGTTACATAGGTGCCCCCGTAAAGATAAGTATACGATAAATTACTGATATCTACATACGTTGAATAGTTATTTTTTAAAAACCATAATCAGTACCCTTCGATACGTACACTAAGGCCACGATTGTAAGCAACAACAACAACAACGACGACGACGACGATACAGCAAAATTTTCTCGAACACGAGTACAATCGTAATCCTCGCTGGAGAATTGCAGAATATTTTCATAACGGGTATTTTAATAATCTGTTTTGTACGCGTATTTTCATAATTCAAATCCCATTTCATTTCAAACAGTTCGAAGTTTTCAAATATACATATGTACTTAAATTCGAAGGAAAAAGCCGTCCAAAGTACCGGGACTAGATAATTCTACGTAACTGAAATACATCTGGGATTCGGCTAAACACGAAACTTATTTCAACCATCGTATCGGCGTAATTATACAATATCGTGGACGTAAGTTAACGACATATTTGTTACGTAAGGATTCACGAATAAGTTGAACATAATTTGAAGTTTATGCATGGAACATATTTTATAAGACACGCTTATTATACTCGGAGATGAATAAAATAAGTACAGATATTTTCTCCTCCTCATTTATCTCAACTTTAACACCGAACTTTTCAAAGGACCGGTTGTACTGCACAGCTATGTAAATGTGGATGATGAACTTTAAAATTTCGAAATACTGCCTATATTGGATCTAATACGATACTTCGCAAATGACTTAGTTTGTAAAATAGAATATCGACTGATCTCGCGTCAGCATCGTAAATCTTACGAATTATGTCATACCGACCACGGAAGCAAAACAACGATAAGGTTTAAAAAGCCTATTGCAAATTAATCAACTCACTCTTTACGATCTCATTTGAATTTGAAATTTAAAATTTGAAAATTTTCAAAATTCTCTAAAAACTTTTTAAAAAACTACCCACTTACGTTTATAAATAGAGAATAGCAAAATTTGTTACAAAAAACTTACAATTTACGCTTACTCGGCAATAGCTGTAGAACTTGTGAAAAACGCGAAAAATTAATTCAAATATTTCTTTCGTTTGGTAAGTTTAAATAAGTTAACACGAACAGAAGTTTTACCGAGTATTTTTCTCAATTTGTTTGAAAAATTATAAAAATTTCTCAGCCTATGACCAGTAGTATAAGAATAAAATTACAAGATGAAACATTCAAATTACACGAGTGAAATTCCCACCATATTTTTTTCAATATTTTTATTACGAACTTTTATCTTTTTTATTTTTTTAATTTTTATGAAACGATTACGAGGGGCCTATAACGCATTCGTAGTCAACTCCAGATGAACTACTTTTCACATATTGTGTTCATCTCACCACCCATCAATGTTCCGATCACTTAATCATCTACATTCCAACAAGTACTTACCACTTACTTCTTACCGGAGATATACGAAATTCACTTAAAGTATGAAAATATGCCCTTTCATTATACCTCAAGCATGTATTGATGAAGCCAAAAAAAAAAAAAAAAAATGCATCTTTCTCCCTATTTTATAACGCACTATGTTTTCATCGTGCGATTATAAGCCTACCCGTCGTTCTACGCATCCAACACCTGGTTTGTCGGCGCCTTTGATATTCATATCCACGTAAAAACATGAATAATCGAGTAAAAATCTGAAGCTTATAATCCGAACACGTTGAACGTCGAATTATGCTACAGGAACACGATAAAACAACGATACGAAGATGAGAGAAAAGCGAAGGGGAAAAAATTGAAAATATATATCACCACAGATTTTATACACGGAGGGCAGGCCACAAACTGATTATACCCGCACGTGCAAATGCTCGCAATAAATTTTATTAGTGACCGTGTCGCTAAATTACCGACACCAACGCGAAGCTTTAGCCACCTTTTGGCTGAAACATATAACAAAACGAGTGTAATTTGAAAAAAAAGACAACTTCAACAAGGAAGGTCTACGTTTTTTTTTTACTCGCTGCATTTCGTATGTTTTTACAAAATTCATTGCATTTTTAAATAATACCGAATTGGAAATTCGAAGGGTACTACATCCTCGCTCTGTTGTTGATGATTGATTTATTACTTGAAAATACACCGTAAGTACATGAAACAACACGCATACGTGGAATAAGAAAGGTATCTTAAACCTTCGCAAGGGAATAGCAAGTACCTAGTACCTACACAATTTAGTATTTCAGTATAATTTTTTGCTTTTTCAATGAACAGCAGTTAACTTTACATTCGAAAAGTTTTTTAGAATACATACTTCTCGACCAAGTTAACATAAGCCAGACTCGGTATGTGTGGTATAGTTAATGATTAAAAGAGGTCAACATCGAAATGGGATAAATGACATGTACCGGGTGTTTCGCATTAACCTTCCTTCCCTTATACCAATGCTAAGTCAACTCATGAGACTTACATGCATAATGGTTAGCATACGCAAAAATTGAAGGGGCTGAGGTATACTATTTTCGCCCAAACCTGCTGCTCACTTTGAAAATTTGTAAAAAAAATTAATACTGATGAAAATTCGCTGTTTATTCTAAAACGCAGTATATACTCTCGAGTAAGTGTGGTATAAAAACCAAAAGTGGGTTTTAACTGGTTTGTAAAATATGACAAAATAACTACAAACAAAACAAAAAAAAACTGGATGAAAATTTGTAACTTTTTTAGTTTTTAGTGAATAACTTTTGAATAAGCTATTATAAGCACCTTATCAATGTCTTGATAAGGAAGGAAAAAGAAAGCTGCTGAATTTCCTAAATAAGATATATAGGACTGGAGAACTCCCTGATGACTTCAAAACATCTGTGTACCTCCCCATACCAAAGTAAGCTGCATCAAAGAAATGCTCCGATCACCGCACCATAAGCCTAATGAGCCACACACTCAAGATATTACTCATCATAGTGAATCGTAGGATTTAAGCAAAAATAGATAAAACACTTCAGCGAAACTCAGTTTGGATTTGTTGCAAACAAAGGCACAAGAGATGCAATAGCACTGTTCAGAGTCATCATACAACTGGCGTTGCAAGTCAACAGGACAGTATATGTGTGCTTTGTGGACAACGAGAAAGCGTTTGACAGAGTTGAACATGATATACTGATAAACATGCTGGAATAATGTAATATAGACAGAGAAGATATCCAGGTAGTTAAGAAGCTATACTGGGAACAAAAGGCAAAAGTGATAGTAGGTGAAAATACAATGGAAGATGTATGTAGGATAGAGCCCACTATCACCAAGATTATTCAATCTGTATGCAGAGAGAATTGAGAAAAATGCCAAGCTGCAATGCAATGGATTCAAGGTAAATAGGATGAAATTCGGCAGCATTAGCTATGCTGATGACAAGGTAATCATAGCTGAAACACCACAACAACTACAGCGCATGATCAATCAACTAAATAAAGGAAGTCACAAATACGGAATGAAGATAAATGCAAGCAAAACCAAGGTTATGCGAATCCAGCGACAGCAAACAGAAAGACCACAAAGAATCACTGTGGATGGAGAGGAACTGGAGCAAGTAGAAAGCTTCAAATATCTTGGAGCAATAATAACAGATGATGGAAGAGGGCTAGAGGGGCGCTCAGCAACCTTGGCAGAGTGTTGAAAGATTCCTCCTCAAGTGCAATGTATGGTCTGTGATGAGATATGGATCAGAGACTTGGACAATGTCAACAAAAGTGAAAAAGAAAATACAGGCGTTTAAACTATGGTGCTACCAAGCAATGAGCTTTTCCGCACAGCAATGCGAGAAAAAATCTTGGGAAAGACGCCAAGAGGAAGATGGAGACTAACTATGTTCAGTAGAGTTAGCTTAGAGTAGACTATATAGTACATACTGTACTAAGTAGTTACCGTCAGAATAAAATTGTTGTAATGTTATATATCTATGTGTTATTGGTCTGCAACCTTCGCTCAGGCGGAGATGCTAAATAAATAAATAATTACAAGCACCGCGTTAAAAAAATGCCAACATGAACGGAAGAGCACCTTCAACTTGGTGGTTGGGATGGTAATCCCGATGGTTGCATTTATACGAAGAAAAAAAATGTAATTTTGAAAGTAAATGCGAGAGACGCCAAAAATTTTGAACTTCTACTTCGGTGTGCTTAAGGACCTCCAAATGTATCTGCTGACCTTCCAATCACGAAAAGAAAATGGTTTGGATCAGTTTTTCGATCACAAAAAAATTCAATAGAGAACTCAAAAAGGACGTAATATAAATTTTGAATGATTGTTGTTTTTAATACTTTATAACTTGAAAAATAAGAGTGATAGGGACCAGAAGGAGAGAACCATTTTGAAAGAGCAAACTCAGGGCCTATACTCTCGATGTTTTCCATTCGTTCAATTTTCCAAACAAGAAGAGTGCTTGTAGACGAAACAACATTCATAACAGAGCTACGTAATACGTACCACTCTAACGCGACAACATTTTTTCCATTCTGTCAGAATTTCTTTTTCCTCCGTTATACCAACTAGTAACGTATCGCATCGCATCGCATCACAACGCATCGCATCGCACCGCACCAGTGGGAACTTAACTTCATGCTGAAAACACATCCTCGCCCGGATCTACACATCAGTCTGTGATACACACAGCACAGCAGCAGGAAGGCAGTACATACGAGTATATCTACAACCGTATACTGGCAGCAGAAAAAAAATCCCTTAACGCACAGCGCGCGAGGTAATTCGCATTTAGCCAAATAATCACACATAGTGTCACGGTATACGCTTCTCAAACGGGTCCATTATTCATGGCAGAAATTCTGCATTAAATTAACTGTCACACGTTAGACCTGGCGTAGCAGTTGTAGAAACATTGGACACAATGAAGGTAGTAGTAGTGGTGATGGGTCGTATAGTCACGACGATGGCGCAAAGTAACCTCGCACCGTCGCCGACCATCGCCACACCAGAAGCGGTGCAAAATTATGTCACAGTCTAATATTTCTTCTTTTATTCATTTTCGTTTGCAATTCATTTTTTTTTTTTTGGTAGGTACGTATTAGGTGAATAGAGATACGTACTACATGAAGAAAATTTTTTAATAATTTTACACGCTGTTGCCTTATACTACATGTGTACAACCGTACTAGGTATGTTTACCTATGCTGGTACGTATAGCATGTAGTATACGACATATCGCAAGGGAAAAAGTACATACGTAGGTTAGTACGTATAAAACCAAGTGGAGAAACTTTATACTTTGGCGACATCAAACTTTATAGTCTAGCGAGCGACACGATACGATGCATTGTATCACATACCATACAAAGGTACTACATAATTTTAATTTAGCTAATATGCAAATGATCCTAAGACTTTTTCAAAACTTGCCTAACACATACGCAACTCAAACACGTACTACAACACATATCACGCGCAACATAAGTACCTATCTGAATAACATACACGACAAGCGTACACTCTCGCACGCATACAATTACATGTAGAATTCGCAAAAGACACGCTAAACGTGTAAATGTTATAAAACATATGTAAATAAAGGCGATACGACGATGAAATTGAGGTGGGCGCGGAATACGAGCAGACGAAGTATATAGCTCTAACGTACGCCGCCAAACGCCGAACGCCCAATTTCTTCTACAAAAGTGACAGCTCGTCGCCGTCATTCAACGTCATGCTTTTTAGATTAAATTTCACAAACGTCGCCGTTTTTCAAAAATTAATTTTTATCGTCGCCAATGAAACAAAACATACGCAAGTATACCTACACGTTCCCAACATACGTATGTATACGCCGACATCGAAACAGGAAAAAATATTTGACGAAAAAGAATAGTAAAAGGCAGAATTCCGACTTTCCTAACACGTCGATCTTTGATACAACTGACTGTACAGTAAAGAAAATACAACGTCAGCTATCTAACCTCTATACACGTATATCGTTGAAATGCGATACGATAGAATTACCATTCTCATCCCTGCCTCTACTCGCAGTAAGCATCTTACTTATAATGTACAATTGTATTTGGTGTTTTTGTGTTTTCGTGTTTTCGTGTATTCCACTTTCCCCGTATATATTTCGTGAAGGAAAAAAGCTATACTTATTTTCTTTTGCTTAAAGAAACAATACATATACAGGGTGTTCCATCTCGGTACTACCTTTTCTAACGCCTTCGTACCACAACTCGTGCAACTCAAATTGAGCTAGCGAAGAATAGTCTGCATATTCTAGCTATTGCAGGGACCTGGTAATATGGATTGGCGATTTTTTTTTTCAAAAAATTTTAAACAATGTTTAAAAATTTTTTTTAATATGATTTAGTAGATGTTTTTAACCCTCTTAGACCTGAGACCTCTCACATATGTTAAAATACATTCAAGTGTTTATTCAGGAGACAGACCCCAAAAATACTTGGTTTTGGAAAACTTTAGAAAAATTCGACAAACCTACGAATGATATTACAAAAATTAAATGTAGAACATTTAAGAATTATGTAACATGAAATGATGCCCTACTTGATAATTTCTGTTTCATGAATGATTGTTTTTTTTTTCTTTTTCTGCTCATCAAAAAAAAAAGTTTTTCAGCAAAAAAAAAAACATTATTTTGTTAAAATATTCGCTCACTCAATTTTGTTGTAGTTTGTCTAAATCAATGAAATATTTTGGAACAAATTTTTTTTTTCTGAAATTCATATTTCAATAGAAATTTTTTTTCTAAAAAAATGGAAAAAGTTTAACGTATTATTTATTCTCCAAAATTTCTAAATAGCTTAGGAAAAATAGAATCATGATAAGTGTTTGACGACAATTTTTTTTTTCAACGGATACTTGAAACATTTTTTTTTTCAAATGTTATTGACAAATATTTGAAAAAAATTTGAAATTTTAAAAACATTTCAGTCTTCATATTCTACAAACCACTTCACCTACATTCTCGAGTTTTATATCAGCAATACTACACTATCTTTGTGTACGTGAGATTTTGGTGAAAACCAGACACCTGTATCATTTTCTGACTTCGACTGGCAAATTTTCAAACATTAGTATAGATTTTTAGAAAAACAAAAATTTTAAATCCGTAAAAATACCTCAGTCCCTGCAATAGTCAAGATACGCAAACTATTATGCATTAGTCCAATTTAGGTTGCATTGCTCGTGGTATGAAGGAGGTATTATCAAGATGGAACACTCTGTATAAAACATTCCATCGTAAATACTCGAGTAGAAATTTCAAGTATCAACAGTCTCCACGTTTCGCCTTATCTTCATCTCGATATTTATTCATTAATTCAATTTTTGAGCAATAAAAAGAAGTCAATATATGTTCACCAGTATGTGGAATCATAAACCAAATTTCGATATTTACCTTGTATCATCGGTTTTTCTCTACATTGTTGCTCTTTTCCCTTCTCGATGGAAAACATCCTGAAGCAATTTTTATCGTTTTAATTTTCCTACTAGCAACTAAAACGAAACATTCCTTAGTTTTTTTTTTTTTATTATTACTCTCTTTACCTTTTTTTTTACCGATTTTAAACCTTTTTTTTTTTTTTTGAAAAATAGTTTTCCCTGTTTTTTATAAATATTTGTGCAATTGGAGTACCTTTTTCAAGATAAACGTATAAATACAGACATGCGTTTGCTTTTCATAAATCTCAAAGTGTGTTGAAAAGTAATTTCATTTACAAAAATTTCAAATCATAAATAAAATCTTCCTTCTAATAAAATATCCGATAAAAAAAGTGTCAAAATTATCTTATAAACACATTAGAATATCATTGAAATACGATAATAAAAATTATTCTTTACAATTTTTGGTAGAAAAATACTAACTACAATTTAATATGTGATTAATTATTTAATCGCTCATTCAACAGCTGTTATTACAACATAACATTTACTCGACAAATCAGTCTATTGGGAAGCACTTTTCTAATAAAAACTAAACTAAAATAACCGAATTAACTGAAAAAATTAATTTAAAGAAAAAAAGAAAATGGAAAGTGAGGGAAAAAGCACGGTTGATATACTCACGTTGTAGCGATACCGTCGAAGACCAAGGACAGGAACACGGCGATGAAACTCCAAAAATGTAAAACCAATTTAAAAGCCATATTCAGTACGAACCGGTTTTAAATTACGCAATGCTCAGCACAAAAAACCGACCAGCACAAACTCGAGCCGAGTTTTCCAGATGGAAAAATTGACGTACAAAATATTTATGCGAAAATAAAAATACAACTCCGCGTTTTACGTACGAGCAGAACGGTGCTTTTTAAAAATTACCATCAGGCGAACCATGCCCGCTATACGTAGGATAGTTGAAGCATGCGAAAGTGACAACCAAGAAAAGAATGTACCTACGTATTCGGCGAGTTTCGTTCAACAGTCCTAACTCTTCTCTCGAGCACAGCAGTCCACGTACGAAAGTTTGACGGAAATTCGAAAAGCATGCGCCAGTATTTTCGTCGGCTCGTGTCGCGCTAATAGCCATCAACGTTGTTTTCAAATTTGTGTTCTTTTTGCAAATAGGTTCAACTTACCGATACACAGTATATAGGTGAAGTGCGAGGATCGGTGTGGTACGAATATGTACCTAGACCTAAATCACGTCACCATAATTATACGCATACAATAGCAAATAATAATTACACGTCGATGAAAAAAATTATTAGTTTTCGACCTCAATTACAATTTGATGAAAAGTAAGAAAAAGGAATTCACCTCTGTAGGTATAGGTATAGGTATAGGTACCCTAAACACTTTACTATAATAACAGCTTGAATAATTCAATCTGAAGGCTTTGCCGCAATAAGAGACCGTAGGCAAGAGCTTTCATCCCTACGTAGTAACAAATTCTCCACAATCAATTTCTCACGAAAGAAAACAGTTTAGTTTTTTCCAACACTGCAGCTTGAGCGCATAGACGGATGAGGGTACAGCGGCAAAAATTACAATCTATCAAAAATTCAACCAAAGGCACAATTCAAATTGAATAAAAATAAATTGAAATATTGAAAAAACATCGAACGTTTCATTTCGTATAGAAAATTTGATGAAGAGTAATTTTCCTTCTTTCTTTATAAGCCGTTTTCTAGGATACAAGCGAACGTTATTATTTTATATACTGCCATTATATGTAGTGCGGGGCGCGAACAATTGCTCATACTTACATAATGAGTATGCCAGACTAAACCTTAATTTGTGGTAGCATTTGAAAATAATCAATAATTTTTTACCCAGTTTTGTAACTTACAGAAAAATGACTGAAATTTTTTTTAATATTGAAAATTCATTACCACTAGGTACAGGAATTCAAGCAAGGAATTTCCTATACTCTTGGTTGAAATTTTCGAAAAAATTTTCAATCTCCTCACTGATTTTATAATAGTTCATCTGAATGTTAAAAAATAAATGCAATTTCCGCAAAATTGGTATAGGAATATAGGAATGAAATTATGGACATCACTATGATGATTCACCTCGAAAACCTAAAAAAATCCTACATCATTGATAGAAATTTTTCAAACAGCTTTGAAATCATCGTGATGTGTTCACAAATTCAAAAAACATTCTTTTTTGAGCAGATCATCTCACTTCAATATTACTTTACCAAAAAAATTTTTTAAATCCATCCATTAGTACGTTCTGGGTCTTATAGGGTTAAAAGACATGAGAAAATACCATTTTTTAATGCCTCTGAAAAATCAGCTACGGGAGTAAAATTGAAATATTGCATTTAATTATCTAAAACTGATGCTTTACGTCCATTTTAAGAGGGCCATTTAAAAAAAAAATTCCTTCATGGTTTTACAATTGGTCTTTTCAAAAATAATTCCATTTTTGAAAATTAGGAACTTTTGAGTCAGTTTTGCAAGTACCTATACAAAATTCAGCTGGAGAGCTAAAATTTTTACCGCGTCATTTTAAGGTTATTTTGCAACTATTGCGACCAAGGTTTTAGGGAAATGACTGTCCAACACACTCAGTGTAAAAATATCAAGTATGTTCTATTCTGGCAATTCTCAAATAATATGGCTTTCATTTGGTTTTGGTTCGGATCAGGTTTCTTCAGGTTTATGACAACAAGGTTAGGAAGCCTAGCTTTCTCATGCAACGGGC
>FIZR01028983.1:0-28117 GCA_900060175.1 Ferrisia virgata
GATCGTTTTGGTAGTCGTATTTCGATACTCTGTGTCGAATCCTTCGTTAAAAATCGCGTACTTAAGTTTCTCACAAAGAACCGAAACGAAATTCATTTTTTTTTTGTTTTTTATTCAACGTATAACCAAAAAGTATAACGATAACATTTCCAGTAGCTGAAGAAGCCAAATGGCGAAGATATCTGAATCGTTAGGTCGTAAAACACACGTAACACTCGGCTCCTTGAATTTCTTATTCATTGTACAATAATTTAAGATGTTTTTCCAAGACATGATAATGAGAATATAAGTTCAAGTCAAATTACGAATCAATATTTCAATAGACTGAGCACTTAGATACTTGCTTGAGTATCGTTGTACGTGCCTTAAAGTAATTTTCATCGAAATTTTTCTAACATTGAGGTAATTCGCCAATGAGCATGCTGATAGGTATAGAAAGTGGAATTTTTCATTTGTTAGCCATATTGTATCATCGGTAACCAAGGACGTAACCAGAATTTGATGCCTTGCGAGGTGAAGGAATGTTCAAAAATGTCGTCCGAAGCCAAAAAATTAGGTCAATTTTAGCACACCGGCAAGAATTTGAATAATTATAATTTTTAGTTACTCAAATTTAAGATATTTTTCCAAGACATGATAATGAGAATATAAGTTCAAGTCAAATTACGAATCAATATTTAAATAGACTGAGCACTTAGATACTTGCTTGAGTATCGTTGTACGTGCCTTAAAGTAATTTTCATCGAAATTTTTCTAACATTGAGGTAATTCGCCAATGAGCATGCTGATAGGTATAGAAAGTGGAATTTTTCATTTGTTAGCCATATTGTATCATCGGTAACCAAGGACGTAACCAGAATTTGATGCCTAGCGAGGTGAAGGAATGTTCAAAAATGTCGGCCGAAGCCAAAAAATTAGGTCAATTTTAGCACACCGGCAAAAATTTGAAAAATTGTAATTTTTAGTTACCTAAAAAGTGTATTTTCCCAAGTGCTCAATTAATCAGATCGTTAGCAGAAGATTTGTTAAATTAATGTATAAAATTTTAAATGCAGCATATCTAGTCATTTGAATAAAAGCATCGAAAACTTGGTTAAAAAATTGACTAGAATAGATAAAAAAAAAGCAAAGAAATTTGATCGAAAATCGCGAAGAAAAATGTTGAAAAAAACGGTTGAAAATTGGGTAAAAATTTGATGAAAATGGATATTAACTGCGGCGAGCAGATCAAAAATCAAGAAAAACGTTGAAAAAAGGTGAAAATGGAGAAGTGCAAAAAATCAATCGAAAATTACAAAAAAATTATGCCGCCTGTATCGAAAAAAAAAAAAAAAAAAAAAAAAAAAAAAAAATATGCCCCCTGTAACAAAAAAAAAAAAAAAAAAAAAAAAAAAAAAACGATGAAAATCATCAAAAATTGTCTAAAATAGGACAAAAATGTAAAAGAATTGGCTATCGATCACAAACTGAGGAATAATGTTGAAAGATGAATGAAAATTAACCTAAATTATAAAAAAATTCGTAAAAATCCATAAAAAAAACCATAACAAAATAGGCTAAAAAAATGTTAAAAATTTATCGATTAAAATGGGTTATAAATGCAAAAAATGTCAAATAGTATAAAAAAATGAATTGAAAAAAGGTAAAATTATTATGTAAAAAAAAAAAAAAAGGCTAAAAATAGTTAAAAATGGGTGAAAATTGACCTAAAATATGAAAAAAGAATGATCGAAAATCGGGTAAAAATTTGATAAAAATAGATATAAACTGCCATAAATAGATCAAAAATCAAGAAAAAATTTAAAAAAAGGTGAAAATTTACCGAAATCATGAAAAAAATTGTTGAAAATCGTCAAAAATTGAGTAAAAAGCTATTAAAACTGGGAGCAAAATTTATCAAAAATCAAGAAAAAACTTAGAAAAATGGGTGAAAATTAGCCTAAAATATTATAAAAATCGTTGAAAATCACCGTAAATTGGATAAGAAATTGACTAAAATTTAGTATGAAGGCAGAAAATTGACCAGAAATGACAAAAGTGTTGAATAATTGGTGAAAATTGATCGATTTTTCGTACTTTTTACCCATTTTAATCAAATTTTTTTTACCCACTTTTCGATGATTTTTAACGATTTTTTTCATCTTTTAGATCAATTTTCAACCATTTTTCAATTTTTGCCCAATATTCGATAATTTTTGACTTTTTTTTTCCTCCTTTTTAGTTCAATTTTTATCTAATTTTCAACATTTTTTCATGATTTTTGTTCAATTTTCTGCCCATTTTAAACAGTTGTTTCAAATTTTTACCTGATTATCGATGATTTTAAGGATTTTTTTTCATAATTTAGGTCAATTTTTACTCATTTTTCAACATTTTTTCATCAATTTTCTGTAATTTTGATGCAGTTTAGGCAACTTTTTACATGATTTTCGTCGATTTTCAATGATATTTTCATACATTAGTTTAATTTTCATTCATTTTTTCATATTTTCTTGTGATTTTCTCTAAATTTTCTTCGCTTTTTATCCATTTTAGTCAATTTTTCGTGTGAAAATTTGATGAAGATAGATAAAAAGTGCGAAAAATTGGTCACAAATCGAAGGGATATGAAAAAAAAAAAAAAAAAAATCGTTGAAAATCATCGAAAGTTAGGTTAAAAGTTGACTAAAACGTGTGGAAAGGTGAAAAAATGTCGAAAAAAATCGATAAAAACCATCGAAAATTAGGTATAGTGGTTATAAAAATGGGTAAAAAGTGCAAAAAATCGATCAAAAAATAACGAAAAAACGTTGAAAATTAAGCGAACATTGAATTAAACAAAGGAAAAGATCTTTAAAAATTACCGAAAATTAGGTAAAAAGTTGCCTAAGCTGGATAAAAATTTTAGAAAATGAAAAATAACGAAAAAATGTTGAATAATGGGTAAAAAAATTGACGTGTGCTGAGGGGCTAAAATTGAAAAAAAAAAGAAATTCGTTTCTAAACCAATCGATAGAGAATCGAAAGTTACATTAAGTATGTTTAAATAAATTTCCTTCATCAATTAGAGGCCAGAGATACGTGGATTTTAGTACTTTTTGACCTTAAAAAAGATCTATTCCACACCTATCTCCTCGTCAAATTGATCTAGAAAGTTAAAATTTGGCATGTAAATGTCCTACGTATACACTTTGACGATAGATCATCGACCTACGGTGGAAGGTGGCGAATATCAACGGAATCCGTTTTGGTGCCGTAGAAGACCATTGGAAACCGTTTTTCACCATGTCAGAAACTTATTCCTCATTATTTTTTATTCACTTCCTGCTCCTCTCACCCCTCCCACCGAAACGAAAAATCATTTACTCGGTTTGATACCGACCAAAATCGGTCAAATTTGGGAAATAGACTTAAACTGACGACGAATTTGATATTCTAGAGTGGGGATGACCTCGGGTCAAAATTCAATTATGCCCAAATTTGTGGGAGGGGGTGCTAAAGAGCTAAAATCGCAGAAATTTTTTCTTTTTTTTGCCAATCGATTGCCAATCTAAAGTTGCATAACACATCCAAAAATCAGCTTCCTGTGTGAATTAGGAGGGGAGATATTGAGGGTTTTGACCTTTTTTAACCTTGAAAACCGGTTCTTCCTCTTCTATCTCTCCTCCAAATTAAGCTACGAAGTGCAAATTTGGCATATTGACTTGATAAGTGTCCTAGATGTTATTTTTGGGATTTCATCTCTTCAGCCCCCCCCCCGCTCATAAAATGTAGTTTTTTCTTCGATGTTTCTCATTTTTTGAATTTGTCTCGTACACATCTCCCCACCTAATTTGCCTAGGAAGTTTAAATTTGGTATGTAGGTATAGCAGCTGTCCTCAAGGTGCCTTTTTTAGGGGTTCAGATATCTTTTACCCCTACTATTACTGAAAAAAAATTTCAGTGTTCAACATTTTTTCATTCCATGAATGGGCGGGCAATTCCCTTGTTTCCCTTACTTTAGGAAAATCTGGCTCTAAAAGCAACGCATTGCGGCGCTTTGTTTTTTTTTTTAGATTGCAACTTTTGAAAATAAATTTTTCTATTGGCTTCGCTACCACATAGAACTATTTATTTTTCAATGCTGAAAAGTTTTTTAAGGCACTGTTAATGCAACTTTTTGGAAAACAGAAAATATCAGTTTTTGCCATCTGCAACTACTGAACCGCTTGCTTGGTACCTCTGATGGCCCACCAAGATGCAACGACTCAAATCAAAGGGTAAAAATCTGCAAATATTTTGCTCAGCCTTGTAAAACAAATCTATGGTTGGCCACGTAAAAAGCATCTAAATTACTCCGAGGTGTTAAAATTATCATCGTAGATTCGCCGAGAAATAATTTGGAATGTGCGAAGGGAAGAGGCAGACATTTCAGGGCATTTATGATGGTTCGCTGTTCAGTTGGTAATCTCCACACTTCGTATACATTTGCATAACGCAAACAGATACTAGATGCAAATTTTCCATATCATCATATTTCAGGCGTTAATGGTACCCAGCATCTAGATGTAATCGTAATAAAAATTTTACAAAACGTACGTATAAAATCGATTCCATACGCGTATAAATTTATCTCTCGTTCGAGGAAGATGTTTTTCATATAATATAAAAAGACTACGGGCGGCCAAATCAACGTCTGCGTTTAGCATTCGGCTGTTTATTGCTTTTGCCAGTTTTGCCGGCCGCTCGCTCGCTCGCTCGCTTTTTACTATATCTACTTAATCTTACCAGTTACGTGAGATGAAACCAGTCTTCCGCATCAAATTACGCTCGATATTTTTCGAACCACTTAACTATTTCGTATGGCTTTGTGATGGTGTTTCGTATATTCGTATACCTACTATACCACGTGTAGTAGGTATACGAGTATATAGTCTGAATGTAGGTACTAAGCGAGATACACCTATAAGAGGATACACAGATATACAGTGAAAGAAAAAGAAAGATAATACCTACAAGAGCATTAAGGCCGGCCAATACGTGTATAGTATAAAAGAGATACTGGAGAAACTACGCTTGGTACGGGTATCTGTATGTCGTTTTGTCTCTTTCTAAGCGAGCGATATATATATATATGTGTGTGTGTGTGTAACCATAGATATATATGTACACATACACACTTAAAACCCATATCATGCTGTTAAACATCGCCTATGTATATCTATCTACGTGTACCTACACCTTACTTACTTACCTACCAACCTACGTTGTTATTGTGCATGGAAAGAGACTGGGCGCAACGAACAGTGAAAAAGGACACGCTGAATAATGGTAGTGGATGTATAGTTGGAACGCGATTTGTGTATAATGGAGAGATGAAAGAATGAAGTTCAAAGTAGAGGATTTTGTCCATCTTCGAATCTTCTTACGTGCCTACGTACGGCAGAGCTGTGCAGAGTGTAGAGCAAGTCTATTGGAAACACGGTCTGATTTTCTACATCATATTGTCATTGAAAACCAGGCTATTACAGTCCATCGACCATCGGTGGTAGGAGAGGCGGAGAAAATACCAACAAAATCCGTTTTGGGGTCTTAGAACACCATTAAGAGAATTTTCGCCCATATCAGATACATATTTATTTTTTTCCTCGAACATTAAAATCATTTACTCTGCTCGATACTGACCAAAATCACTCCAATTCGGCTAATCGGCTCAGTTTGGCGCCAGATTAGATATATATGAGTAGGGATGACCTCGGGTCGAAATTCAGTTTTGCCCCATTTTGGGGGAGGGGGTGCTGAGGGGCCAAAAACACAAAAATTGTTTCTTTCTTAAATCAATCGGTAGAGAATGTAAAGTTACATTATATATCCAAAAATCAACCTTCGAAGTCAAATGGGAGGGAAGATATGAGGGTTTTTCCTCATTTTGGGCCATGAAATAGGCTTCCTCCTCCCCTATCTCCCCACTAATATGAACTGGGAAGTTGAACTTTGGTATGTACATTCAGTACGGGATCTAGATGTGCCAGTCTGTAGGGGGAGGGGGAGATCCCGACTTTTCAGCTCCATTGCAAACACCCCCCCCCCCCCCCCCCCCCCCCCCCCCCCTCTCACCTATACAGTCCCGGAAATGTGTGGTTTTTTGGTCCGGTTTTCTCATTTTTTGAGTTTTTTTCTCGCGTAAATCTCCTCCAAACCAAGTATAAATATGAAGCTGAAATTTAGTCAGTATATTTAGCAGAGACCCTAAAAGTGCCTTTTGGGTTTATTTTAAAAATAGGTAAAAAAAAAATAAAAAATTTCGAGTGTCCTTGAAAAATTGTCTATGAAAGATAAAATGGAAATATTGCACCTCATCGTCTAAAATTGATGTCCTGAAAAAACGCAAAAGGTAACGTTTTTTAAAAACCCCCTGAAAAAAGAGGTAATGATCAAAACGTATCGCTGGTGATCATTTTCGATTCAAATATGCATAATAAATTCATTTTTGGAAAAAATTTTCGAAAAAATTTTTCATCAAATTTTGAGTGAGTTTTGCAAGTTTTAAAAAATCGAGTTGCACGGGTGAAATTGCGGATTTTTGAAAAAAGAAAAATTCGACCCACTCAATTTAGTATCGACCGGGACACATAATTTAGGGGAAAAAATCATAGTTTTTGCGTAATAAAGCTTTATACATTTATTTTGTTTATTTCTCCTCACCTGTTGTAAAAAAATTTATAAAAAATTCTAATATATTGTCCTCTACCTCTCCTGAACATAATGGTTGGTTTTTATTTTCCAGCATAAAACCACGTTTATGAGCATTTTTAGCCTGATTTTCTGTGTCATATTGTCAATGAAAACCAGGTTATTACAGTCCATCTACGAATGGCGGGGGGGGGGGGGGGGTAAGCCAGCAAAATCCGTTTCGGGGCCCTAGAAAACCGGGGGGGGGGGGAGGTAAGTCAGCAAAATCCGTTTCGGGGTCCTAGAAAACCATTAAGACAATTTTTGGCCATGTCAGATACTTATTTATTTATTTCTTTTTCTCTCCGAACACTAAAATAATTTACTCTGTTCGATCCGGGCCAAAATCGCTTCAATTCGGTCAATCGGGGCAGTTTGGCGGCGTATCAGATATATACGAGTGGGGATCACCTTCGGTCAAATTTCAGTTTTGCCCCGTTTTAGGGGAGGGGGTGCTGAGGGCCCAAAAACATGAAAATTGTTCGTTTTTGAGTCAATTGATAGAGAATCCAAAATTGTGTAACATATTCAAAAATCATGTTTCTGAATCAATTTGGAGGGGAGATATGAGGGTTGCGCCTATTTTTACCCTTAAAAAGGGCTGGTCCTCCCCCCTCCTCCCCACTAAAATGAGCTAGGAAGTTGAAATTTGTTATGTACATTCAGTAGGGGCCCTAGATGTGCCTCTCTGGGGTCCCGACTGTTCAGTTCCATTGCACCTCCCCCTCCCCCCTCTTCCCCACCAAAATGAGCTAGGAAGTTGAAATTTGTTATGTACATTCAGTAGAGGCTCTAGGTGTACCTCTTTGGGGTCCCGACTGTTCAGTTCCATTGCACCTCCCCCTCCCCCCTCACAAGCCCAAAAATATGATTTTTTGGTCGGGTTTTCTCTTTTTTTGAGTTTGTCCCTCGCATAACACCCCCCCCCTCCCAAATTGTGCTGAGAACTTGAAATCAGGTATATACATTTAGTAAGCGTTCTGCATGTGCCTTTTGGTAGTCTCGGCTTTACAGCCTCATTTCACCCCTTCACAGTCCCAAATACGTGGTTTTTTGGTTATTTTTTCTTATTTTTCGAATTTCTTCCTCGCATAACTCCCCTTCAAATTTTGCTAGAACTTTGAAATTAGGTATGTCCATCAAGTAGGGACCCTAGTTGTGCCTTTTGGCAGTGTGGACTTTTCAGCCCATTTGAACTCCCTTACAGTCCTGAATTTGTGGCTTTTTGGTCTTTTTTTTTTTTTCAAATTTCCAACGTTTGTTTCTCGCATAACTCCCCCTCCAAATGGGGTCGGAGAGTTGAAATTCGGTATACACAGTCAGTAAGGACCCTGGATGCGCCTTTTGGGGGGTTTTGGCTTTTTAACTCGAAGACAGGTTTCTTCACTGTAGCGGTGGAAGGGGTGTGGAATGAGGGGGTTTTCGCGTTCGATTTTTTTTTTTTTTTGGAGGACTGCCTACGTTATATTGTGATAATTTTTAAAATCTGAGACACACGGCCAAATCACTTATTTTAATCGTGCCTAGGTACTTTTTCGCTCTAGCAAAGTCGCAATGTACAATGACGAAGCTTGTAAAAAATTGCAAAGATGCGGACCTGGACTGCGACACGTGCTACTCTGAATAGGTATTCATTACAGATAGAGATGGAGATCTGCCTCGATGATATCATTTTATGTGTATTTCCTTTATAGATAGATCATAATACGTGCTTCGAAAATTAAGTGTTTCCCCTCTCGGCTCCCGTATGCTGTATTGGATTAAAGATGAGTTTTTCAACCATCCAATATAGGTACATATGTCTCTTAGATACAACGTTATTCAAATTTTCAAAACTTATAGTACGACTAGGTACATATTATACCATTCATACCCGCATCTCTGGTACAATGCTGCACCACTCGCACACACTGGTACTTACCTTTGACGAAGTAAGAAACGAAAAAAAAAAAAAAAAAAAAAAAAAAAGTAAGAAAAAAAAAAAAAAAAAAAAAAAAACAACAATAGAATATGCTGCGGGATATGTGTTAGCATCGCAGACTATTTATCGTATCGTACCAGATACATTACGTGATTATCATGCGATTATCATATTGCCTGTTTTGTCGATCTAAAGGAAGACTCTGCTACTGAATATGTTGCTCCTCCAAGAGCACGTTTCCTGGTACACGGCGTGATTGCAAGAATTAAATATACAAGTACGAAGTACCCAGATCTAGTGTTTTTTTTTCTTTTTTTTTTTTTTTATATAGTTTACCTATTGGCTTGTTTGGTGTACGGTACGTACGGTCGTTTTTTTATTTTTTTTTATGTACATAGTATCTATATCTATGTATCTGTATACGATGAAAATATCTGGTTTGTTAAAGTGTGTGTGTGTGTGTGTGTATGTTTTTTTTTATTCCTCATTTATGTCTGTTTTGTTGCGGTGCCTAATTAGCGAAGGTGTGAAATTACTGCGGAATTATTTTCGTGTGTAAGTAACCGTGAATGTAAAATGAATCGGTAGCTGGGCAGCTTGGTAGTCGTCGTTGTTGATGGTAGGCTCCATTTTGGAAGGTATAATTGTTGTTTGTAGGTGTTATGTTGAGGTTGATGGCCGAATGTGAGTACGAGAGTACTTGTACATGGGTTTTGGATGGATGGCCGGATCTATATAAGTTCTTTACAAAGAAAGAGAGAAAAAAAAAGAAATAGATAATTGTTTGTGGAATGTGAATATACTTTATTAATATTCAACTCCCTGTTTCGAACTGCTTCTCCGTGATATGAAGTTTCGTAATACTCGGAGGTATTCAAATCAGACATAGTTGAGAGAAAAAAAATTCTGGACAGTTGAAATAAGAAGGTGGGATTAGAGGCGGAGAACGCGAGCAAATAAAATGTCTAATTTTATTGAAAATTTAATGCCCTTAACATCATAATGGAGTTGCGATTGTGTTTGCTAAATTTTTGATGAATATAGGCCAATTTTAGCCATAAAGTGGAACGTCGTATTTTGTATTTTTTGTGAAGTTGTCAATGATTTTAATATTATTGCAAAGGACGATTTACGAGAATTTAAACAATGTTCGTAATATTTTCCAGAATTTAAAACGATTAAAAGTTTTCAGTCTTGGGTATTTATGATAATTAATCACCAGACAAGGGTACTAGATTTTCTACTTCTAGTTTTTGAAAATTTTACATTTTCATTCGGAGAGAAGTCCACGAAAAGTGGCGATAACTACGTACACAATTTCGGGCTTTTAGGAGAGAGACGAGAAGGATGAGGGGGAGGGGAGTGAAAAGTCGAAACTGTCAAAAGTTACATCTAACATTCCTTGTAAGTGTACATGCCAAATTTCAACCTCTCCTGTCGTAATTGGGTAGTTGAGATACACGCGAGGCAAACTTGAAAAATGACAAAAGCCAAACTTGTCTTAATCAAAAATCACATCATTGGGACTGTAAAAGGTCGTAAAGGGATTGGAAAGTTGAAATCTCCAAAATACGTATCTGGTACATTTTCTAAATCAGCGTTCCAAATCTCACCTTTCTAGCTTTATTTCAGGAGGAGTTTGCGAAGTGGAAGGAAAACCCCCTTCGATATCTCCCTAGCTCCCTACTCAATTGACGTAGGAAACTGATTTTCAAATATGTAGAAGAATTTTTGATTCTCTATTGATTACTGCCCCTAAATACTCCTTTTCTCAGTTTTGGACATGACTGAATTTTTGACCCAAGGTCGTCTCCACTCGTATCATATTTAATATGCCCTCAATCATAGCCTATTGGTCAAATTCTAATAATTTTGGTGGATATCGAACTGAGTGAATAATTTTAGCCTTCGAAGGAAAAAAATAAGTAAATTTGCTATAGTTTTCTATAGGATTCCAAAAATCGCCTTTTATCCACTTCCTCCGCCCCTCTCACTGTGTCCCTTCGTGTCGTATTCGTTGAAGATCGATAGTCCGAAATGTGCGCTATTTCTTGGTAATAGATCGCAGAAAAATAAGTTAAAAATCGTACTTAAGCTTTAAACTTCGATTCTTTGAAGCTGAAACATCGAAGAAGTAAAGAAAGAGAAGGGATAAAAATCGCCGAATAAGAAAAAAATCATCTTAAGACGTTTCTTTTCGAGCCTGATTTTTTTTCTAAGCACAGAAGATGTACAAATTGTACATTCGTGGAATAAAAACAGGAACGATGTGGGATGTTTTCCCCTGAACAGTGGTAGAGTAAAGCCGTAGGGATGCAAGAAGGTATCATGTACGGACCTTACTGAATTTACATACCAAATTTCAACCCTCTAGATCCAGTTGGAAGGAGAGAAACACGAAAAATACGAAAACTGAAAAAAATGACAGTTTAGTGGTCTGTAAGGGGTTGCTATAAGACTAAAAAGTCAAAACCCCCTAAAGGCTTCTATAGAAATTTTGCTAAATATAAATGTCAAATTTCAACCCTCTACTTCGATTTGTTGAGAAGATATACCGGAGGGCAGTTTTTTTTTTTCAAGATCAAAAAATGGTAAAACCCTCACATCTCCCATCCTAATTGACCCAGGAGACTGATTTTTGGATATATTACACGACTTTGGATTGTCTATCGATTGGCTTAAAAATCAACAATTTCTATGATTTCAGCTCTTCAGCACCCTCTCCACCAAATTTCAGCTTCACTGAATTTTGGTCCAAGGCCATCCTCACTCATATATATCTAATCCATCGCCAATCTGAGCCTGTCGACCAGATTTGATTGATTTCACTCTGTACCAAGCCAAGTAAATAATTTTAGTGTTCGGGTAGGAAAAAATTAAATAAAAAATAATAATAAATTTTTGACATGGTCAAAGATGGTCTTAATGGTCTTCTAGGGCACAAATATGCATTTTGTTGATTACCCCTTACCCTACCTGCATCATCCATTGTAGGTCGATGAACTGCAATCGTCTAGTTTTCACTAACGATATAAAGTGGAAAAAATCATGCTAAAAATATTCTCAAGATTTCTAAATTTACAGCATAGGCGGACTTAAGAGGAGAGGTCCAGGGGGACTAAGCCTTCCTGATGTTGAATTACCCCCCCCCCCTACTAGAACATTTTTCTGTTTATATTAAAATATCTAACAAATGACTAAAAATTTTTTGAAACCAATTGAATTAGAAAAAAATTTTTATTAATGTTTTGAAACGATTCTGCTAAAAACTTCGATATTTTTTCTCTTAAAACCTACACAATTCAAGCTAAAATTTCAAAAAATACGCATTTTTCCTTTGAAACCAGTTTTTTCAAAATTTTGCCCTTGTTTCGCTCGGGCATTCATTGCTTTCCATTTCACACCATAAATGAAGCTTCCACCTCCTCCTCCTCCTACCTTAACAAAAACATTTATAACGAACTCGAATATAAATATTTATTCCACTTTTCTCCATTTACCAATGGGGGAAGGGGGGGCTTAGCCCTCCTCTAAACCAATCATCAACCTCCGCCTATGATTTACAGATTATTTGGGTACCACTTAGAAAGAAGGTAAGAAGTATTGATGTCAAGTAAAATTGAAAACAGTCAAAAAAAAACAAAAAAATGTGATTTCTTGAGGGTATTTGGTGGCTGAAGTAGATTGCTTCTTAATTCGCATCTTCTTTCCAAATTCAACTGCTCTTTAGAGCAATATAAAAGACTAAATAGTGAGATAAAAGCTCTCGAAGCAAATCCATCTAAATTTATCGGTTTTACAAATCTGAAGTCCAATTTCTGAGGATTTTCAATTCGATTATTTTGATCATAACCTGACTTAAAATGAAACCAAATTTTCATACAAATGTTCAATTTTAAATAAACACACGAGTTTTCTTCATTTTTCACATTTCCACTTGTTGATTAATCATTACTAGGAACATTTTTCTTGAACAAATTACTCTCGAACTAGACAGTTAGGCATTACTCGTATTTAATTATTTCTCTATTTTTCTCGAGGTTGATTTAGAGTAACGTATAAATGATTTATTTGGCCGAATCGATTAAGGTAAAAACATGTGTGAACATTTAGAAAATTTACCCAAAATTATATGCCAACGAGTACCTTTTGCAATTAGGTAGGTACTTAAAAAAGTTATCATAACCAAAGCGAGCAAACGAACGAGCTAAAATATTCCATAATAAATATACACATACCTATAAGTATACCTACTACAATAATAGAGAGGTGACGTTTATGGTGTTTTTTTTCTTTCCTCGTGGTGTTTAATTTATGCGATATTTACGACCCGTATTGCTGGCCAGATTAGTTATAATAATTATATGGCGGCGGCAGTATGCCTAAGTTAGTACCTATAGGACTGAGGTATAGGTATATATACTGCGTTAGGTACCTTAGTAAATAAATACCTCGAACCATATAAATTCAGCGCGAAATAAGTTTTATTCGATTGGTACGTGAAAAAGGTGGTCTATGACTAATATAAAACTATTTTATATTGGTTTTCACCTTTAAAAATGGGTGTTACCTTATTGTACGTGTAACCGGTTGGTACATAATCAAGTAATGGAGGTACCTAGATCGCTCGTCGTAAACACATCCCTGTTCGAGATTTTCGGATAATTATTTCACGTCCGGGCATATGTTACTATTTTTTTTTTTCTACTACCAACTTCTTATGGTAGTCAGTCGCCTACCCCCTTCTATCCCGGTCAGTAGTCGATTCAAATGGTCGACACCATTTTTTTTTTTTTTTTTTTTTACAACGCAACGGTCTCGGACTCTGCTGAAGGTAATTTAGCAATAAAATATTAGCTAAAAAAGGAACCGGTGTTGTCGAACCAATGTACCTGTGTATACGAACGTGCGTGTTAAGTGTTAATTAAATATTGAAACTGGCGTACACCTATAAGATCTTATCGTACATTGACATTTTGAGAAAGAGAGCAACGAAGAAAAAAAAGAAAAAAAGAGTTCGATATACACTGTATATAAGATAAGCCATTCGTTATTAACAAATTCATACTTTTATGGGTGTATAGGAAATTCATTTAGGTTAACGTGAGGTGATTGTTAATATTTAAATTTCAAACTAATACCTACCTATTTAGTTATTGGTGTATACGGAAGCTATCCCAGGAAACATGTAATAAAAAAAGAAAGGCTCGGGGATATTTTTTCTCGAACAGCGGTTGGGGTACATATAGCTTTTAAAACCCACAAAAAGCACATCTATGACCTACACTGAATCTAAATACCAAATTTCAATTTACTAGCTCAATTTGGAGGAGAGTTATACGAGGAACAAACTCAAAAAGTAAGAAGATCCAACTAAAAAACAACACTTTGAGGCTGTGGGGGAGAGCAATGAGACTGAATAGTTGAGAAACGTAGAAGATACAACTACAGCCCCTACTGAGTATACATGCCAAATTTCAACTTCCTAGCTCAATGTGGAGCGAAGATAGGGGTTTTAAAAGTCATAGAGGGAAACCATCTCTTATCTCCGCTCCTAATTCACCTAAAAGGCTGATATTAATTGGCTCAAAAAGAAAGAATTTTTGCAATTTTAACCTTTCAACATCCGCTCTTCCAAATTTTGGCATTACTGAATTTTAACCCGAGGTCAAGATCACTCCAAAGTATAAAATTCGGCCTCTATGTAAGCCTATTTCCCAAATTTGGTGGATTTAAAAAAATATATTTTATGATAACGTTCAGCAATAAATTTTCTTTATTAATTTGCTCCTAAATTTCCGTCGATTTTTTTTTGTTCAGTTTACTATCATCTGAAAAAAAGATTGATTAATAATTGTGAAGTGACTAACCACGCTCTGCTACCATGTACAAATTTGATACATGAAAAGTAAAATGGTTAGTAAAAAGATATTGTATTGGTATAAGAGTTGTCGAAGTGATCATATATTGTTGTTTACACTCTTATAGCGCTGAAATACCAAGATGGAAATTTCCTACTTCAGGGGTAAAGGGATTACAGTATAGAGTTTCGCTTGTTTTTTTTACCTGTAGAAGCGCTGTTTACTAATTTTGGTTTGATAGTTATCGGTCAAATGTAGTCAGAAGTTATTCCAGGGCTATAAATACTGTAACAAGGGAATGTGCTGCGTTCTGTTCCCGTTCCGCTTCCGTTCCTTTCTTATTTGGTTGTTTTGTTTTTCATTCTGTCCTATTCTTTACTACCTTTTTTTTGCTCAAAATTCAGCATTTACAACTTTTGTTTTTAGTTTCTTTTTTTTTTTTTTTGTATTTTCAGATTCTTCCATCCTTAATAATGCAGTGATAACTGTCAAGTTTGTGTTTATATATTTTTCATTTTGTTTTATCTTCTGAAACTTGAACAACAAATTTTATTATTTATTTTCAATTTCAATTTTCAAAAAAATAAACGCTGAACAAACTATTTCAATTTTTAATCAAAATGTAAAAAATTGAATTAACCAAAAGTTTTTTATTTTACAATTTTCAGACATAATAATTTAATAAAAGTTTTAAATCATCAAATTTTGAATACATAAGTAAATAATTTTAGTTTTGAATTAAAATTCTCAAACGCTGAACATGTAACAAAATTTTTCAATTTCAATATTATAAACCATAACTTTTGTTTTAACAAAAATATTTAAAAGAAAATGGTTCTTGAAGATATGATCAAGTTACCATAACAAATTTTACAAAAAAAAATTGAAGAATAACGGAACGCTCACAAACTTGATCTATTCTGTTCCATTCTGATACGTTCTCAAAAAATTGTTCTGTTCTGTTATGTTGGCATCCCTGAATGATTCTCTCTCTAGACAGAAGTCCCAACGAATCTACGTCTCATCTGTGCATCTGTGTCTGAGATCTTGAACAATCAGAACTATGAGCAAGTTGAACAGGAATTAGTGAACAGCGCTCCTAATGGAGAAATCTGCAGTAACTCTGTACAAAAAATTTCAACAATCCCTTTACCCTTGTATCTCCTGATTTTTATCTTGGTGTTTCAGTGTCTATATTTACCTTTTATCATAATCTTTATTACATACATCCAAAAACTCAGCCAAGTGTTTGTAATATTACTACGTTTCCAATATTAGAAAAAAATAAAAATAAAAATAAACAAAAAAATTTAATATAAAAACAAATGAAATTAAAAAATAAAAATAAACAAAACTTTAAAACATGAATATAAATATTTGGTATGGTCAAAAATGATCTTGTAGAACTCTGAGATGAATTTTGTTGAAATTCCACTTCTCATATGCCATAGGCCGATAGACTCTTAATACCCTGGTTTTCATTAACAATATGACAGGAAATCGGGCTTAAAAATTCACTAAATATGGCAAAATTAAGTTTGGAATCTTAGGTAGATCAGTTATTCCCAAACTGTATTACATCTAACACGTTTGATTTAGCATGTGAGTATGTGTCTAGCTACCCACATACATAGGCCTATCAGTAGCTCTGCTCTGAGGATATTAGTATGGCAACTGGGCTTATATTAATGGACCCGTCATCGTTAAAGAAAAACTCGTAACCCGACGACAATGGTGTTTGAAAAAGCGTCACTTAATTAAGATTAATCTCTCGGTCTGAAATATTAAAGGTATACGAGTATCTATCTAGTATAACGAAAGAAATAAACTGCAGACAAGATACGAAAGAAAGAGACGGAAAAAACTAACATTAGAACCACTGCGAGTGAGTGTGTGTGCACTGTGCACATCGTTGGACGAGGGTGAGGCGGGGCACGGTGGGCCATGTCTTGTGCGTGAGTATGGTACCTACGAAGACGAGGTGCCGTCCAACAGGGTGAGGTAGTAGATGGTAGGCAACAGGCATGTAGGAACCGGCGGCTGTGGCGGGCTATCTATTCTTCTTAATCGCGTCAATAAGAAGAAAATAATGACTTCATCTGGAGCTCCTCTCTGGCGGCTATTGTTGTTCTTTTGCCTTTCGAACAGGTTCATCCCCACCAAATACTTTCTCGGTTGTTGGATAAAACTGCCTAACGTATCTATTAAAGGTGAAGAGGTTGTACCGTGCATGATTCCCGTTGCTAATTCACCCGACGTAAATAATTCGGTTTTTTTAAATTAACCATATACTTATACTATGATATGTATACTATGGCTGGGTATTTGGAGAAATATACCTCGGAGTACAACGTCGTCCTGTTGTATAAGCCAAGCGTTTAACCAGCATCGTGTTTTGTGTTTGTGAACCTGTTCCAATATTGATCGATTTTTCTCTCTAAACAATATGTTCTCATCGTGTGTTTCAGGCTTAACCTTTCCGGGTGATTATTTACCGCCTAGATCGTTATCCGAGTTACCACCATCTTCGTCCATCGGTAGCTCCGAGTTGTTGTTTTCATTGGATGGTAAGTGTTTGGATTTTTGTATCTTAATTTTTATTTTCAGAGAAATGAATTGGAATTATTACTAAAAAATTATGAAATAGCGATTAAAATGAATTGATTTTCATTCCTAGTGATAAAGTGAAAACTAGGTGCGCATGTATGGTGAGCATGAAAAAAATATGCATTCGACATAATTAAAAATTAATTACAGAAATATTTCAACTTTTGAACTGTTTTCATTAAACAAAAAAAATAGTGGTGATATATTCATCGGGTATTCAACAGTAAAAATTTGTAGTTCTAACTTTGGAAAGTACTAGGTAGCTAAGGTGTCAATTGTCAAATGCTGAGTACATTTATGCTGAAAACAAAGGTAAGTAATGAGTGATTATAAGACAAATGAGACACACTCAATGATCAGAAAAACAAAATGTTGGAAGGAGTCTATAGATGGAGATAGGTCAAATTTATTTGCAGGGGTGGAACGTGTAAGCCTTCCATCTTAATTTGCAATGAACCAAGTGTGAAAGCGAGGATCAAAAAAGTGCATTCAAGGGCATTATTGATTTCTCGAAACACCAACCACTTCAATGTTTTTAGTTTCCGGAAATATAGAAGGTAGAGAGGTGCTTGAACATGATTTCCATTAGTCCTAGTCTTGCTAGGCCGTAATTGTCTATGACAAAATGAGGAATTGAAACTTCGCAACCGCCATTTCGTTTACTAATTTTGGATAATCATTATAAATAAGCAAATACAGTTCATAATTTGCGTTCAAAAACACGTGTTTTAATTTCTAATCGATCCGCGCCTTCCTTCGGATAAATATGCAACTTTTTCTACTTTGCTTTCAAAAATATTGCATACCGAAAGATTTTGAAGGAGTTAGATTAGTTAGTAATGTTGAGCATAGATAGCTTCAGAGCTTTGCATAGTGAAGTATTACATCAATTCCAGACAAACGCCTGGTTTTGGAATAGCAGGTCTGCCAAATTTAAAATCTTTAAATTTCAAAAATTTATAACAAAATCAAATATTGAGTTGATGTAAAAATTTATGCATCCTAAAAATAATAGTGACCAAGACCGACAAAAAAAGTTACTTGGATCAGTTCGGTACATTGCATCTGACATAAAATATGAATATACGAAAAAATTTTCAAAACTTTTCATGATTTTTGTTCAATGGTGATTTTTACAGATTTTTTTTCATATTTTAGTTCAATTTTCCACCCATTTTTCAACGTTTACCTTGATTTGTGATCAATTTTTTGTGCTTTTTACCCATTTTTATCAAATTTTTGCACAATTTTTGACGATTTTCTACGACTTTTTCATTATTTATGTAGGTCAACATTCGCCAATTTTTGTCAAATTTTTCCCAGTTTCCAGTAATTTTTAACATTTTTTGACATAGATAAGTCTTGAAGCTGGGGGTCATTTTCTGGAAACGTGGCATTTTTGATGTGATGATTTTGATTTTTGATTTGAAATTTTTGCATTTTATGTTAAGATACTGAAATGGATAGGTCCAACTAAAAAAATTGAAGAGTAAAAAAATTTTTTTAATTGGAAAATGCAAAAAGTAAAAATTGAAAAATTAAAAAATTTGGAAAGTAAAAAGGGGTTTAGAAATAAAAAATAAAAAAAATTAAGAAAATAAAAAATGAAAAGTAGAAGTTAAAGTAAAAGAGATCAATAAATTGAAAAATTAAGAATTTGGAAAGTAAAAACGCTATAAAATAAAAAAAGGTTAACAAATAAAAAATAAAGAAAATTAAAAAAATAAAAAGTAAAAGTTAAGTAAAACGATGAAAAAATTGAGAAATAAAAAAATTGAAAGTATAAAATTTTTAAAAAAATTAAAAATGAAGAGTTAAAATAAAAATAATTAAAAAATCAAAAAATTGAAAAAATTAAAAAGTGAAAAATTCGCGATGAATTTATTCTAAAAATGGAGTTTTTTTTTTTAAAAGTATAACGCTATCTTCAACGCAGATGTTCAAAATATTGCACCCTTGCATATTTTTGAAAACATTCGCTTATGTTTCAGAAAATAGAATAATATTAATTTAATCGAAATATTTGCACTTAAAATTTTTCAATTCAAAAACATTTATAATTCCCTGCTAATAAATTTTTTCATTTCATGTTAACAGCATCTAGAATGAGCAGTAGTCCTCGTCCGAACAGCGCTCGTCAAAATCGTAAACGTGCCTTATCAAATTCGCCATACTCGGACACTTTGGATCTGAATTCGATGATACGTTTTTCGCCCAACGCTTTGGTCTCATTAGTTAACTGTTCGCGTAGCTCGAGCACAACGAGCGGTTCGTACGGACATCTATCAGCCGGCTCAATTAGTCCAAATTTGAGTCTGCATCGCAGTATGACACCGCATCTGCAACAACTCCAAGCTCATCTGTTACGATCGGGCGGATTACTGCCACCTTTATCCGCTCATCAGTCACCTACCTCGAGCTTGTATCATCCTACTCTAGCTGGCGATGTTGGTATACCAAAGTCAGAGGTAAGTTATACGTACCTACTTACAATCGTAAAACTCCGAATACGATGGATCCTGTAAACGATGTTTCTATTTATATAATCTCGATTCGAATTGGTAGATTACTCACAATCCTTGCGAAAGAATACGAGCCGAAGCTGATACCAGTATGCCGATGACCAACTCTCGTAAAACGTCTAGAATCAAACAAGAGATGAAACAAAGCTCACCGGAATCGGCCGGAGATTGTAAAGATGAGCCGGATTTTATCGAAACCAACTGCCATTGGAAAGACTGCACCATGGAATTTCCGACTCAGGAAGATTTAGTCAAAGTGAGTAACATGCTACGATATTTAGAAATAAAAAATGTTCCGAGTTCATTTTGCATTAATTAATTATCCCTGTCGTGTTTTATTTTTTCCCCAATAGCATATCAATAGCGATCATATTCACGCCAATAAAAAATCGTACGTGTGTCGTTGGCAAGATTGTTCTCGAGAAGAGAAACCATTTAAAGCTCAATACATGTTGGTTGTCCATATGCGTCGACATACCGGAGAAAAACCTCACAAATGCACTGTAAGTATCCGCTCAATTGTACTAACTAATTTGCATAGTTGCTGCGATCGAGTATCTATATCGTGATTATTTTCATTTAACAGTTCGAAGGCTGCAGTAAAGCTTACTCGAGGCTGGAAAATTTGAAAACACATCTACGATCTCATACTGGCGAAAAACCCTACACTTGCGAATATCCAGGTTGCAGTAAAGCTTTCAGCAATGCATCCGATAGAGCTAAACATCAAAATAGAACGCATTCGAATGAGGTTAGTTTCTTTACAATTGCAATCATAACGGAAGTCAACTCGATACCAAGGCTATAACCGATTGTCGTGTGTTCTTCGCAGAAACCTTACATTTGCAAAGCGCCAGGCTGTACTAAACGCTACACGGATCCTAGTTCCTTAAGAAAACACGTAAAAACGGTGCACGGTGCTGATTTCTACGCCAATAAGAAACATAAAGGTGGAGCCGGACCTAAAGATAATTCAGAAGATAGCGGTGCTGGTGGATCATCTCCTCTACCCGGCGATGAGATGCCGATGAGTGCTAAAACCGAAAGTGTATCGAGTCCTAGTATCAAATCAGAGGTTATTATTCAATTTTTTTATTATTCCATTTCATAGACATTGAGTCTAGGAAAAGACATCCAACTGGCAGCCATATTGTCTGATTTTCATGAGTTATGCCAATTTATGCAGGGATGTTTAAAGATACAAAGTATCATGATCCGTAACGGTTGATATTGGATTGAAAAGTGTCACAAGTATCACGATCTAATCAAGATACTTGTTCTTTTTAGTTCGTTTTCTTTCCCACAGGAATCGCTAAATGATACATTAACACTTTATGTCATAACGACATCTTGAGTCTTGAAAAAGCATGTAAAAAAAACAAGGACTTTTTTTGATTTACAGTATCATTACTAAAAAAAAAAAACAAACAGCACAAAGTATCATAATCCGTATCGGGTAATCCAACTACTTTTCAAATATTTACACGATCCGGATCAATACAGTTACAGATTATAAACATCCCCTGAATTCATCCTGCTGCGTGATCTTGGCTGCACCGTAGTCAAATTTCTGTTGTGATGATACTGATAACGACAATAGCAAACCTATTTCTTGAATTTAAATTCAAATTTAATATTTTAAAGTAATGAGAATTAGTGTTCTTTAATTTCGTGCTGAATTACTCTGATTTATTTTCAATATCAATTCACCTCAAAAAATAATGCCGAACTTTGAGAGTATTTAAGACCATTCCATAAAATATGAGCACACTGCAGGAATATTTAAAAAATCTTTGAACAGAAATTCGACTGCAGCGCAGCCAAGACCATCCATCAGGATAAACGGGCATAACCAACGATGCTAACCTTATCTACTTATGGTTACGGTTTTGGTTAAGGTTTTTGGGAATGTGGATTACAGTTTCTGGTTACGGGTCAAAGTTTTTAAAATTTGTGGTTTTGGGTTAATATTTACGGATACAACTTTCGCTCAAAATTTATAGTTAATTACTGGTTATTAGTTAAAGTTTATGGTTTCAATTAGCACCCCTGCTTATGAATGGCAAAAAAAAAATTGAAAGCAGTGAGATTCACTTACCTCTATTTGTAGCTCGGTCTAATTCGAAAATGTGGATATTCCATTTTTTAATTTTACACTTTTATTTTTCTCCCGGGAATTAGGTAAGGTAAAATTTATTTGTTTGGATTCAATCATGGGTTTATAAAGCGAGCACATTTTTTTTCAATATTTTTTTTTTAAATTGGCTTTTGACTTCCACAAAATTAACCAGAAAAAGAACGAAATTATTTTTGGGTTAGTGGTTACGGTTTTGGTTAAGGTTAAGAATTGTGGTTTGTTTTGAGTTAATGGTTACAGATATAATTTTAGCTCAAAATTTATGGTTAATTAGTGATTATTGGTTAAAGTTCATGGTTTTGGTTAGCACTCCTGGGTATAACTCAAACCAGAAGCTATTCCCTTCTTACGCCTCTGCATGAAGTTGGATGTCTTATCAGTTATCCTAGGCCCAGTTTATAGACACTAAAACACCAAACTGGTAATCTGTCCTGCTCCAGGGGTGAAAAGATTACGGTTTAGAGGTCTGCTTGTTTTCTCTGTAGGAGCGCTGTTCACTATTTCCAGCTCGATGGTAATTGGTCACTCAGAAGATATTCTTTCTCTAGATAATATATAGAAATCCCAAAGAATCTACATCTCATTTGCGTCTGAGATCTTGACAAATCAGAAAATGTGAACAAATTTAACAGGAATTAGTGAACAGCGCTCCTAATTGAGGTCTTGAGGAACTCTGAACCAAAAATTTCCGTAATCTTTTTAGCACTGTACCCGCTGATTCCCATCTTGGTATTTCAATGTTTATAGTCCAGTATCTATATTCGATTTCCACTACTAGGTAGATTGCTTATAAATTAATGATAAAAATTTCTTGTTTGCCTTAATTAGGAAACTAATTCACCTGGTCAACAAGGTAGTCCTTTGAGTGTTGCTCCTATGTCGCATGCTACTTTGTGCGATGAAGGTAGCCTGATGAACGATACGTTATCGTCCAATCAACCTGTAGACGATATTTGGGCAGAAGAAAGTACCGATTACGAGGTATGTGATGATTCGTTTTATTTCTATGGACTTGATGATAATAAATGGGTAATTCGTGTTTATTCAACGTTTTTGATGATTTTAGGTCATTGACGATGGTCCTGCCGATGTTATGCAAGCTTGCGCTGCCAGACATTCGTTATTAAATAGAAATAGAAATATTTTAAGTATGAAAAATAAAAAATCGTTACCAGATTATCATCCTAGAGGGGCTTCTGTATCTCCTCAAATGCCTTTAAGTCATAGTAAGTGGATAATTTTTCAAACGTGTTTTTTTTTTTTTTAAATTTTTGTGTACTTACTAATTTTCGTGTTTACCTCGTACAGATAACCGAAGAATGTTCGGAAGCATTAACGAATTAAACCATCGTATCACGAATCTAAAAATGGCACCGACCGAAACAACGATGAGACGAGATAGCGGTAATTCTACGATGAGCACGTGTAACACGAGCATGAAATCTTCAGATTTCGATCCGTCTAGCAGAAAAAATAGCCAGTTTTCACAGGTAGGCCTACCATATTCATCATAATTACGAGGTGTTTTTTTTTCAAGAATTACCATCCATTCGACGGAAAAATAATCTAATATTATTATTTTTTTGCAATTTGCAGAGGCTAAGTAACGCTTCAACGTATTACGACCCTATTTCGGTTGATTCTTCGAGACGTTCGAGTCAATATGGATCTCATACTTCGAATCAGGTACGATTTCTGTTCAAACTATTCCAAAGCACTTTTTATAATACGTTTTGAAATTATCAATTTCGATTGAAACAAATTATTTCTTAAATGATTACAATGATAAGGTAACGCGATTTCTTTTTATCACATTAATCAGAGATGTGGCGATTCGAATCCGAACCGTACAAAAGAATCGTAAGGGAATCGTAGAATTGAATTCTAACGTTTTAATGAATCGCTAAAGAAAATCTGATCGTTTTTTTACGATTCTTTTACAATTGGTTAGGTTAACATTTTTTTTTACTAAAATTTGAAATTGAACCCGGAAGACGATAAAACAAATTTTTCAGCCTGTTTTCATGAAATATTGTAGAACTTCCCCGCAGTTGGTCGATAGACTGCATCTTCGTTTTTCTTGTCATAATATTCCAGAAGTAATAAAATGATAGAAAGAAAGTGATAGAACTTCAATGAAATAGAATTGATGCGCTACCTAAACTTGAGAAGCAAAGAATTACAAAAAAAATTAGATTCTCAAATTTCGAACAATCGCCCCATCTCTCACCTTAATTTGCCTTATATTATCTTCTTATTTAAATAACATGTAAAAAAATCATTATAATGTGGCGAGTCGATCATTATTGTATACTCAAAAATGGCCTCGTTGCCTTTTAGAAGCACTAAATGAATTTTGTTAATACCCTTTCTCTCTCCCCATCCATCATAGCTTGATAAGAGTGTAATAGCCAGATTATCTTTGACATTATGACCGAAAAGATCATTAAGAAATTATCAATTATCTAAATCTCATTCTCATTTACAGATGCAAAACAGCGGTAATTGTTTCGGTATGCAAATGATGAACGAAAACCGACGTATGTCGGAGCCGTGCCAGTCCAGCAGTAAACCAGTGCACAGTCCTCAGCCTCCTCGATCTCAGTCTGCTGCTCCTCCGCCGATCCACAATCCTAACGCGAATTTCATAGAAAATGCGGATATCGACAATGCTGATAATAAATTCGTCATTTCAGACGATATCATGCAGTTTATCAATCAGGTAAAAATGCGTCGAGTGATCGACTAGCTACTCGTACAATTTGAAAATTCCTCAATGAAATGAATTTAATATTATTTTTCGTTTCCCTTCTTGCATATAGTTGGCTGCCGAAACATCAGTCTTGAACGACACCTCAGCACCTACAACTGGACCGAACATCGGCCCAACTGCTGCGGCTGCGACTGTTCCTAGCCAGCGTTTCGGATCGTTTCCCAATACCAACTTACAAAATTTGGAATCTCAATTGAATAGCATTTACAATTCGACGAGTACGGCGGAATTCGCGGCTAACGCGACCAAAACATCGAACACAACCGGTACCGCAAACCATTACGGTTCGTCTCATTGCGCTACTCGGCAAAACAGTTGCTACAGCTTTTCGAATAGCGGCGGCCAACAGCGTAAATCGTACGGCACCGAAAGACAACGATCGCAATCGTTACCTCATACGAATACTAGAGACGCTTACGTCACCAACAACATGCCTCATTACAACGCCAACACTTTCAAACAAGCTCAAAATTCAAGGTTACCTAATTACAACGCGAATACCGCCGCCACTGCTGCGGCCTCGGTCGCATCTTCGCAAAATTATTCCGCCAACAATGCTCAATATCAGTTCGGCGCTGGCGCTGGTGCCACTCAAAACGAACGTATCAATCAGAATATGTACGATGGTTCTCAATACACGTGTAATCAGGTAGCTGCCGCAAACGGATACAATAATTACGACAACACGTACAACATGTCGAATCAGTCGGCTTCACAGCCCGGATTACCTAGTCCGGCTCCCGGTACCACTGCTCCGGTTCCGTCCTGCTTCGGTCATCAACATTTGCCCACGGCTAGACATTGTAATTGTAATAGTCAACAGTGCAATGCGCATTTCTACAACGATAATACATCTGTGGCCGGCACCAACGCTAACGATAACTCTAAAATGGCCGAAAATTGGCAGCAGTGTAATCAAACTGCCAATAATATGAACAACGTGCAAAATTACGCCGCTAATTACATGGCTGCCGATCAGTACGGCCAGAATGTTGCGGTCGATGGAGATTACAACGTGTATAATAATAATAATAATAATACCAACAATAATGGCGCCGGCGCCGGAGGCGATAATCATACCATGAATTTTAATCAGGCTGCCAATACTCAAAACTACAATTGTAATCACACTCAAATGAATATGAAATATGCCCAGCCTCAATACCAACAACAACAGCAACAGCAACAGCAACCTTATCAGCAGCAGCAACAACAACAACAAAATCACCAATTCTATCAGAACGATCAACGTAATCATCAACAACAACAAACATTTAAACATCAGCATACCGCAGATAATACCCAACAAACAATGCAGCCGAATAATCATATGGTAAGACCACAACAGAATCAACTTCGAAGTGAAACCGAGCTTCAATGTAACGTCGTTAGTCAATCTTCTTTGAATATGAGACCGGCAGCTTACGAAAGAACTTTACAATACGTTGAACAATGTCAAATGTTCAACGTTACTAGTACCACAAATCAAAACGATTCGTCTTCCAATATGGTTATCAATGATATGACATCGTCGCTGAATTCGTTACTAGAAGAAAATAAGTATTTGCAAATGAGTCAAATGATGTAGTGGACAGAAGCAATCTTGATACTCGAATGTTGAATTTATTTCGGGATAATATTTGAATACTTGTTCTTTTTATTATTATTATTTTTTTATTATTCGTAGAAAGGTTACCAGAAAGTGGTGCGAGTTAATTGAAAAAATACGAATTTATTTCAGTGGGATGTAACGTATCGCAATTTGTTTATAAGATAATTAATTAAAAATATTATGCATGTAGATTCTAACTGTGTAATTTTACCTATTTTACGACTATGAGAATTTCAATTTTTGTAAAAGTTTGTGTTTTTATCTTGTTGATTATTTTGTTAACATTATATTTTTTTTCTGTCAAATTTTTTAACTTATATATCCCACTTTGTTTTGATATCTTAGTGATTAAAAATAAGATTGTAATTTTTTTTTCTTTCTCATTTAATTATTTATGATTGATCTTAGAGACAATGAAAATTTGTGTTTCAAATTTAATCTTTTTTTTTCGCATGTAACGTTGGTAAGTTTTTCTTTTTGTTTTTTTTTTTGTTTTTTTTTTTTTAGAGCATTAAAATCAAATAAACAGATACTCATAAATGTAGGTTTGATATTGCTAATGTTTTCCTTGTTTTTTTTTCTCGAATTGAAACGATGTTGCATTTGTATTTTAAAGTCATTATTTTTGAATTTTATTTATATCTTAAGTTGTTTAGAATTGATGAGATGTATTAAATTTTATGGAAAAGTGTATATCATTGTGAAAAATTGTGTGAAATATACAGAAAATTGTAGTAATGACTGTGTTTGCACGTTTATAATTTACCTGAGTATTTTCCCAATCAAATTATGCCGAAAATATTGTAATTTGTTTGAATAGTCTTACTCCATCCAGCGATGGGCATTTGTCGATCGACCTTTGTTACGGAAATCTGAGATATTTTTCGAAAAAGTACAATATCTCGAAAAGTACACGTCATATTGTAAAGGCGACTACATATTCGAATTCGCAAGGTCCGAATACCCTTACTTACATACCTTTCGCGTCGAAATCGGACAAAAAATTTTTTTCTCAAAAAAAATGCCAAGGCTATAGTCCACGATTTTTTAAGGTTTTTGAGAAATCGCGATTTGTGTGGTTTTTGACTAATTCGAGGTCGCTGTTCACGAATCAGGTGGAGATTATATCCGACTTCGAATCGCTGAAGAATGCGTTAACCATTCGTGATTTACACAGATGCTTCGATCAAAGTAGTCGCTGGAACCATAATGCAAGAACATGTCGAAAATGATGAAGTTCTTATGAAGCCGATAGCGTTTTCCAGTCGCTCGTTGAAAAAACATGAAAAAAATTACTCTGTCATGAAACTGGAATTGTTAGCGATAATATACACAATCGCGAAAAATTATTATATGTTGTATGGATCAAAGATACAACTTTATACAGATAATGTCGCAATAATCTCTCTCAAAAGATCCGACCTACTTCCAACTCGTGTTCTCAGATGGATGATGTACCTAGACAATTTCGACATTAATATTCAACACATATCAGGAGTGAAAAACCACGTAGCGGATTTTCTCTCACGTTATTCGTTCACTACCACGAGAAATGAGAAAAATACAATATTTCTATTCGATTATCTACCACCAGATTCGCTATTTGACGGAATTCGTCAACTCGGAAAAATCCAGTTTACTGACAGTCGTTTAAAGATGTTTGTTAGTCGACAAGATCCAAAAATTAAATTAGATAATTCTACCAATTTGTATACCTACCAAGGGTGAGATAATCAACATAGAATTTATATGCCAGAGTCGTTGCAACGAAGACTAATCAAACATTACCACAACGAATATGGTCATGTTGGTATAACTAAATTAACAATTATCATCAGAAGACAATACGACTGGCCTGGCTTAACTGTACAAGCTGGCGAGTTCGTAAATCAATGTTTGCCATGTCAAGCAGCTTGCCGAACCACTCGAAAGCTCGAGAGTCCTCTCGTAAATCTACCAGTCGTTAGTTTCAACCATACACTATGCTTAGACTA
>FIZR01028989.1:0-30298 GCA_900060175.1 Ferrisia virgata
AGGGGAGTTATGCATGGATCAAACTCGAAAAATGAGAAAAATGAGAAAAACTAATCAAAACCCCACTTTTTTGGGATCGTGAGGGCGTGAAATGGAGCTAAAAAGTCGGAATCCCCAAAAGGTACATCTAGGGCCTCAATTGAACGTACATACCAAATTTAAACTTTCTAGCTCAATTTGATGGGGAAATAGGGAAGGAACAGCTCTTTTTCAATGTCAAGAAGGGGAAAACCCCACATATCTCCCTCCCCTCTTAATTGACTTAGGAGGTTGATTTTTGGATATTTTGTAAAATTTTTGATTTTCTATCAATTGGCTTAAAAAGAGGCAATTTTTGCGTTTTTCATTCCACAGCACCCCCTTCCCCAAAATGGGGAGTACCTGAATTTTGACCCAAGTTCATCCCCACTCATTTATATCTGATTCTTCTCTAAACTGAACCGATTGACCGAATTGGAGTGATTTTTGTCAGCATCGAGCGGAGTAAATGATTTTAATGTTCGGCAGAAAAAAATGAAAATAAATATCTGGCATGGCTAAAAATCGTCTTAATGATCTTCTAAGACCCCTAACAGATTTTGTTTTGTATTCCCCCTTCGTCCATGTTTGTTTGATAGACTCTAATAGCCTGGTTTTCATTAACAATATGATGTAGAAAATCGGGGTAAAAAGCATAAACAATGTATTATTCTAATTATACGAGTAATCTTCTAAATTTAGTAAATATTCAAAAATTACACGATCCTTTCAAGTCACTTTATCTCAAAACTGTTCATATTACGCCTCATCATTCAATAAACAGTATTCGCTGTAAGGTGGGTCTTCGAGTTTCGCCTTTTCTTTCGTAGCATATTTTATTGGCCCAAGGCAGAGTTTTTAAGAGAAAATAATTGTGCGTATTTCAAAGCATAATATTAATTTGAAGTAATGGAACAGTTCAATCCATTTGAAAAGGCATTCAATTGGAATTTTAGCCAACTTTAAGAAATTTCAGCCATGTCGGTTCTGTTGAAAGTTTCTGCACGATTTCTTGAAAACGACTGAACGGAATTCGATGAATTTTGAATATGTTGTAGAAAACAAACAGTCCTCTTGACACGTGTACAGAACCTTTTTTTAATTATTTGAGCTTGAAAAAATACGGAGATAATGTTTTCGTTTAGCAGCGTAATATTCTCTCTAGGAGAAAAAATTCCCCCCCCCCCAAGGCTCTGTACACGTGTCGGGGGTACTGTTTTCTACAACATATTCATAATTCATTGAATTTCGTTCAGTCGTTTTCGAGAAATCCTGCAGAAACTTCTAACGGAACAAATATGGTTGAAATTTCTCAAAACCGACAAAAATTCCGATCGAGTATCTTTTCAAATGGACTCAACTGTTTTATAATCTCAAATTAACATTATTCTTTGTATTTTGCTTAATTCTTTTTCATTATCAACTCTCAAACAAGAAAAAAAATGCAAAAATTCATTTGTCTAAAAAATACTACCTTAGAGATTGGGTACGCTACCTTTGCAACGCGAAGTCTCACCTTGAGCAGAAATGCAAAATTATTTTACACGTTGTGAAAATTAAAAAAAAAAAAAAATACACACACACACACGCTGAACAAACCTACCAAAACCGTAACGTATCCTAACAACAGGAGACTATCAGAGTATAAAAAAATAATAATAATAAAATAGAGTCGTAGGAAAAAAAAATTGGGTACATGTATTAAACACGAATTAATGGATGGCATTTATTCTCTCGAGAGACCGATGAGGACTCACGTGTTAGCAGATACGCGCGTATCGTATAAGTACTCAACGCCATGATACTTACACAAATCGTCATGTATTTGAAAATAAAAATGACTATCGATGTGTACACAAGTGACAAGATATTTTTCAAAGTTTACATAGGTAGGCAGGTAGGTAGGTACCTTTACGTACGCACCATAATCCCCAAAGTATCATGGTATACGCGTACCTATATACATATATACCTTTATCTGCTATCGATGCGAGATGCGAGATACCTACCTACAACATATACCTCAAGTACGAGCAAATTTTTTCGAATTGAATTTCACTTTTTTGTTTTCACTCTACCTACGTCGACAATGGTGACTCGATAGAAGAACTTAAGATGATAGCTGAGGCAGGATGTGTTACAGCTGGAAGATTATAACATTGCAGAAATATTTTTACTTTCATATAAGTACCTAGGTATGTATACAAAGGTATGAACGTATACGTTACGTACGTGCATATCTCAAGATGAATAAAAATTTAAAATTTCAACAAGTTTTTCTTATGTGTACTCGTAGCTACTATGCCTTTACCTAGCTGAAGTGATATTTATTGGTTTATGAGTGACGTGAAACAAAATAGGAGGATGGATTTTTTTTCATCGAGTACATGTCGCTGTCGGGTCGCTTATAATAAGTATAAGCTATACCTAAAATGTACCATGTATGTAGGTAACATATTGCACTAAAACGTTTCAATATCTGAACGTATAGCCCCCTACCATCTCCTAAATCTACCATCATAATGCTACAAAGGCAACATACTATATACAATAACAAATGTTATTATTGCAGTATTTTTTTTCTCTCCTATTATTGAGCTTATACACGGTATTTGTAGATTAGAGAGAAAAAAAAAAAATAAAAATAAAAGGAGGGAAAAAGGAAACAAGTTAGTAATGTGTTCGTTCTCGTGTATACTGGTATAATTTTGTAAACGTTTGCTATTACTTTGGAATGTCCAATCATAGATATCTGCTAAATTACCAATACCTGCTGGTTACATTGTATAAATTTCAAAATGAATCGATACAGATACAACAGCATACCCACTGTTTCACTTCACAATATGGCTATCCGAACCAAAAATTCTGCAGAAAGAATTGCAGACCTTCAATTCAGTACGAGCAGAACAAGTGTTCTGTAAGTCCTTGTATCTATAAAGGCGCTAGTGAACTTAAATTTATCTTCGAAGCGACTTCGAATTGGAATTTATGCAAAACTTAGCATCCAAGTAAACGGATATCAACAATATAAAATAAAAAAATCATCGCGCACCTCCCTCCCCCCCCCCCCGGCTTGACCAAAACAGGAGCTAGCTCGAAGAATAACAAAAAGTACTCAACGAAAGAATTTTTTGGGGCGGTAAGTAGATGAATAGATGCAATCGAGCTGAAAAGTCGAAATCCCCAGAAGGCACATCTATATGGTCTTTAAGGGTGGAGTGAAAAAAAAAACATACCTCGGATTTTGACCAAACTCACGCAGGTGACTGACTTTCAATTGAAAACCCACCATACAAAATTTTCTACCCTTAGCTCAAACGGAGGTGGAGCTATGGGTCCTTAAAGTAGGGTCGTTTTTCGTCATTTACACTGTGTAAAAATGGTGTAGGACCCCCGGTCATAGGGCTAAAAAGATGCGATTTGATATTCTACGTGTACCTAGAGACCACTTTTGGCTCTCAACCAGTGGGGTTGAATAATTACAGATCGCAAAAAACGAGATTCTTTATTTTTCAAAACAATGCAGTTAAAGGTATGTAAACTCAAATATGCGCAAAAAATTTTTTTTAGCTCAAAGAAGTGGATTTTGGTCGAAATAGTTGGATAGTTTTGCATAGCAGCGCTGTCAATCTAATTATTTAATAAAAGTTGAAAATATGCTATTTTTTCTGGAAAAATTTCACAATTCAGAGTCTTAAAATTATTTCCCAAGTTGGTGGCATTGATATGCGAAACTATCCAACTATTCCGACCTAAATCCACTTCTCTGAGGTGAAAAAAATTATTGAGTGCGTATTTGAGATTATAATATGCACTTTAATTGTATTTTATTTGAAAAATAAAAAATCTCGACTTTTGCAATCTGTAACTTTATGGGAGGGGATGGTACGGGGCTAAAATTTAAGATAATAGATAGGCAATTTAATGTTGTATAACATATCCAAAAATCAACCTCCTAAATCAATTAGAAAAGGAAATAAGATGGGTTTTCTCCTTTTTGACCTTGAAAAGGGGCTATTCCTCCTGCAAATCGAGCTTGGAAGTTGAAATTTGGTATGTAGACTCAGCAGCAGACGTTAGATGTGTATTTTGGGGATTTCGATTTTTTAGACCCATTGCGCCCCCTTACAGCGTAAAAATGTAGTTTTTTGGATCGGTTTTTCTTATTGTGTGAGTTTTTTCCTCGCATAACTCCCCTAATAATTGAACTAGAATTTGAAATTTGATATGTATATCTAGTACAAGTCTTAGATATGCCTTTTAGGGGGTTCGACTTTTCAATCTGGTGTGCCTTTTGATGATCGACTCCTTAATCTCATTAAACTCACCCAAACTTCTCGCTACCCACATCACTAATGTCACATCTCCAATTTTTCTCAACATTTCATCATAAAATCATAAAAACAATCTTTCATAAGTCAAGTTCACTAATGTCATCCCAGGCCATAAAAATCTACCCACTGATGACGTCATACTGTTGATGGTCCACTAATCATATCTCTAATCTTCAAACTTAAAGTCATAAAATCAATCCTTCATGAAATAAGTCCACTGATGCCACATCTCTAATTTTTATCAACATTTCAACTTGAAGTCATAAAATCAATTCTTCATAAAATAAGTCCACTAAGGTCATTCTAGGCCATAAAAATCTGTCCACTGATGTTGGCCATCCAATGATGACGTCACACTGTTGACGGTCAACTGCTGGCGGTCAATTGTTGACGATTTTTCCATAATGTGCTATTAAACATCTTTCGATGTTAATAAAGAATACTTAGTACTCTTTGCACCAAAAGAATGTAAGTTCTGATACTTTTTAAGTTGTCAGTATGAATTCAACTGTTATATTCACCATCTCTCAACAAATAATTTACATCACACCTCGTCAAAATTTCAACTTTAAGTCATAGAATCAACCAGGGCCAAAGTCCACTCTTGATGGGTAAACCAATGACAGGTCAACTGTGGAATGCGCTATTAAACATCTGTCATTTTCCTCAGCATTTCAACTTTAAATCATTAAATCAACCAGGATCAAGGTCAACTAATTTTCCTCAACATTTCGATTCAAAATCATAAAATCAATTCAGAGTCAAGGTCAACAGCTTATAAGTCAACTTTGAACATCTTTAATTTTCCTCGACATTTCAACTTAAAATCATAAAATCAACCGGGGTCAAGGTCAACTAATTTTCCTCGACACGTCAACTTGAAATCTTAAAATCAATCCACAGTCAAGGTCAACTAAGTCTACTGATGTGATTCCAGGCCATAAAAATCTGTCCACTGATGTCAGTCCAGTGATGTCACACTGTTTACAGTCCACTAATAACATGTCTAATTTTTCTCAACATTTCAATTTGAAATCATTAAATCATCCGGGGTCAAGGTCAACTAATTTTCCTCAACATTTCGATTCAAAATCATAAAATCAATTCAGAGTCAAGGTCAACAGCTCATAGGTCAACTTTAAACATCTCTAATTTTCCTAACATTTCAACTTGAAATCATAAAATCAACCAGGGTCAAGGTCAACTAATTTTCCTCGACATGTCAACTTGAAATCTTAAAATCAATCCACAGTCAAGGTCAACTGTTGGCGAGTCAACTAAGTCTACTGATGTGATTCCAGGCCATAAAAATCTGTCCACCGATGTCAGTCCAGTGACGTCACACTGTTTACAGTCCACTAATAACCTGTCTAATTTTTCTCAACATTTCAACTTAAAATCATGAAATCAATCCTTTATCAAATAAGTGCATTGGTGTCATTTCAGGCCATAAAAATCTGTCCACTGATATCGGTCCAATGATGACGTCACCCAGTTTACAGTTCACTAATGTCATCTTCACTGATGACGGTCAACTGTTGACGATTTTTCCAGAATGCGCTATTAAACATGTTTCGATGTTAAAATACTTTGTCATGGGTCCTATGGCCCATCTCTGCTCAATTGGCAACACTGACCAGATATATCAATACGTCAAGGACGGTAGTTGCAGCTAGTAAGTGAAACGTCGTTAGTGAGTAAGTTATTAGTAAATAAGTATCTTCTCGAAAAATAATGTAATCTGATCTAGGCTAGTTAATGTGTAGTTTTTGCAGGATAGAACAATAAAGGACATCTACCTACTTGTCGATTATTTAATCCAAACACGTTAAATTATATATTGAGGCATCGACCCAGTAATTCCTAAAAGGGACATCATAAGTCGTAACCCTCACAACTTCTTTTTGTTTTTTCTTTTCATTTCCTTCTTTGAACTGCACCAGGTAAAGTTTACCCTCCCCCCCCCACACCAATTTTCAACGACGAGTTGTTCCTCAAGAATACCCCTTCACCGTACTCTTGTGTACTACTAACCACATTGATCATATTTGTAATTGATCTTTATACACCTCACGAGATAAAAATTATCATTTTTTTTCAAAATTTTGTACTCATTAGAAAAATTTACACGTTAATGTACATAAATGTACATATATGATAATAAATCTTCTACAATCATACACATACAAGTAAGTTGAAGTAAAGCTGAGATGAAGAATTAAACCAAGACCAAAAAACGTAATTTATCTCGTATTTCGTAACTATCCCCTTGGAAATTGTCATGGAGAAAATTCGTATTTATCTAATGGCAATAATCCAAATCTGAGTGCCAAGTAAGTTTCTATTGCGGATTGTTACCGGGTAAATGGTGATGTGAACAAGTAATATACACTTTTTGTACAATTTTTTAACATTCAAATCAGAAATTATTCCGGTGTTTTTTGTACATACGCGAATAAGTACATTTGTTGTATGTGTACGCAAATACGAACGTTGAGCGGGTCACGTCGAAATCTTCGATTGTGGTACTCAATACATAAATACGGGTGTGTATGTATATGAATTATACGTATTTTTCCTACGTGAAAATGACGCCGTATTATTGTAAAAGCGGTTGGAAATCTCATTATTTTAAAGCAGGGTATTCGTTTATCGAGTGTAAGGTTTTATTGCTCGTTTAGACTTCCTTCGCAATGAGAAAATTTCCATTATATTCGATAAAGTGATGAAGGTGTAAGGTACAGTACGTTAAGATAGATTCGTGAAGGAAAATCAACGTGCGCTAGAAACTGACCCAATACTTTAGCAAGTGCATGAGCCAAGTGGAGATGAAGTGTAAATTTTTTTGTTGAAGAATGATTTATGTTCAAAATTTTTAAGGGCAGGATGTTATATAGTAGTATAACCGGGGGATCCAAAGAGCAACAGATCCCCTCCTCTCCCGAGGACAGGAAAATTAAAATTTGTTGCAAAATTAATTTTTCTTTCCCAATCTTTGTGAAAAATTAGATTTCATCTCGTACCTTCCGTTTCCTTTTTTTTTTAAGGTTGAAATCTGGAAAAATTGATTTTTTAATGCTACAAAAATCTTTTATGACCAACCCTATGACTTGAAGGAAATTTGGGCTACTAGCAAAAAAAAATTCCAGGCCACACTACTAAGTCATATATTTATTACATTTATTAATATAGCAATTCTGAACTGTTTGAGGATGATCAGGCTACGATAAGCTGAGCTTAAATATTCTTTCTCAAGCTCATATCATTCGAAATTTTGAATTTCTGAAGGGGTTTGATAAATGCTAGGGAAAGCAGATTGCTGAGCTCATTTTCTTTGAATGGATAGAGAGGGGAAGACAGTGGTGAGCTATCGAAAAATTTACTATTGGGCGGTAGAAGATTTTCACATTATTTTCTTTTCTGTATGAAATTTTAATCTATTTTTTCACATTTTTGAGTGGACAATAAGTTGAAGAAATTATCATAAGTAATTTGGAATATTTTATCGAGTCCGAAATTCTTTTAAATCGTCCGCGTTGATCGGGTCTCTTTATGAAATTAATAAATTATTTTTTCGGTCCATTAAATTCCAATTTCAAACTAAGTAACATTCACAGCTCAGGGCCATCTATCTGAAAAATTTGAAAAAATTCCAAGTCGCGTAAAAGATAATTTTTTCAACCAGTCAGCCAGTCGATTTCCAGATCCCATTTGGGATTGGAAAATTTTGAAAAAATTTCACGTCACTTCCTTCCTCTCCCGTCCCATATACTCTCTCATTTCAATGGCAAGTTTAAGAAGAATCGGAATACAAATAAAATTATTAAAAATCATCGAAATTTCAGTACAAAATTGATAAATGTACGTAAAAAATGCAGAAATTTGATCTAAAATCATGAAACAAAACGGAAAAATATGTGAAAATTGATGGAAAACCACGAAAAAGTGTTGAAAAATAGGTAAAATTTGACCTAAAATATAAAGAAAAATTGTTCAAAATCATCGAAAAATGAATAAAAATTCGACACAAGAGGATAAACAGTGACATAAATTGATCAAAAATCACGAAAAAATGTTGAAAAATATGTCAAAATTCACCTAAAATATGAAAAAATAATCGTTAAATCATCGTAATTGCTCAAAATCACAAAAAAATAATGAAAAAACGTGAAAATTGATCAAAAATTTTGAAAAAATATGAGAAAATTGATCGAAAATCACGAAAAAATGTTGAAAAATATGTGAAAATTCACCTAAAATATGAAAAAATAATCGTATTGCTCAAAAATCACAAAAAAATAATGAAAAAACGTGAAAACAGATCGAAAATTTTGAAAAAATATGAGAAAATTTATCGAAAATCACGAAAAAATGTTGAAAAATATTGAAAAATTTACCTAAAATATGAAAAAAAAATTGTTCAAAGTTATCGAACAAGTTCAAAAATTACGATAAAATGTTGAAAATTAGGCGAAAATTAGCCTAAATTATTAAAAACAGTCGTTTAAAATCATCGCGAATTTGTTAAAAATTAGGCAAAAATTGGTAAAAAGTACAATAAACAGATCAAAAAGTCGTGAAAAAATGTTGAAAATTTGGTGGAAATTGACCTAAAATGCAAAAAAAAAATGTTAAAAAGTTTAAAATTAACTATTTGAAATCGATCTTTTGTATTTTTTACCCATTTCTGTTACATTTTTACGCAATTTTCGATGATATTAAAAATTTTTTTACTATTTTTACTCGATTTCCAAATTTTTTACAACATTTTTTCGTGACTTTTGATCAATTTTTTTCAACTTTTTCGCCGATTTATGTCAATTTTTAGCCGAACCATCATTCTTTCTTGACGATTTTCTCCTTATTTTACCCCAATTTTCTAATACTTTCAAAAATTTTTCGTCATTTTTTCCCAATGTTTTTCATTGTTTACTTTTTTTGGCAATTTTTTTACCTCATTTTCATTGTATTTCAACTATTTTTTCCATAATATAGGTCTGTTTTTAGTTATTTTTCAACATTTTTTTGAATTTTCTATTCTTTTTAACAATTTTTTCATATTATAAGTCATTTTGGCTTGTTTTTAACATTTTTTCGTAATTATTAGATAAATTTTTGAGAGTTCAACTATTTCTTTCATAATTAAGGATAATTTTTAACCTTTCTTTCTAATTTTTTTTGTGATTTTTCATCAGTTTTCTGCACTTTTTACTTGCTTTTGTTAATTTTTTACTCAATTTTCATTGATTTTTAAAGATTTTTTTATATTATAAATCATTTTTTAACATTTTCTCCGTGATTTTTGATCAATTTTCGGCACTTTTTTTACCCAATTTTCATTGATTTTTAACGATATTTTTCATATTTTAGGTCAATTTGCATCTACTTTTTACGCTTTTTTGTCAAATGTTTACCTAATTTTCAATGTTTTTCAGCGATATTTTGTGAATTTTCAATCATTTTTTAACATTATTACACGATTTTTGATCAATTTTTGTCCCAATTTTCAATAATTTCTGACGATTTTTTTCGTATTATTTACTACAACAAATATGGTGCTTTTTTTAAACGTTAAAAAATTTCATTTTTTCAAAATTTTGTGCCTACTTGAGAATTCTAATTACTCTTTTTTCTAGCATTTTTTATCGTTGAGATCCGAAAAAAAACTCATATTTTTATGTACTTTACATATTTCACAAAAGAATTTAATCACCCACTCCATAATCTAGATGCCTTCCTCGAGAAATTCTTAATTACGTCGTGCGTCAGTTTTAGCTTTATAGAGAAATTAAGATGCTGTGTAAAGGTTGAAAACTACCTATGTACTTCGAAGTTGAGGTATATCAGGATGGTCTATAAATTAAAAGTTGAGAGCCTCAACTTGTGTATCTCTTTGGTCTACATATCAAGTCCCTGATGAATAGTCCCTAGGCGATGAGCTGCTACTTTAAGGTCCGGAAGTAAAAAGCCCAGCTTCATAATATGCTCTGGTATGCTACGAACCAGATATTTTTTCATGTCCTCTAATTATGATTTTTAAAACGTTTAATCGACTATGGAGATCATTTTTAGTCTCACGATGATCGTCTATGAGAACAGAAAACCCACCGCAATAAAATCAACATATTAAAATCCCATAACCATACATTTACCCGCAAATACGAGAAAAGCAAATTAACAAAGATGAAAGCATATTAGAGCTTTTAATGTAATCCACGCAGCAGTCCTGCACCATACATTTCGGCGTAGCTTTATTAATGAATCAAAAGAGGCGTGCACGTGTAACGGTATAGGCATTTCTCGAGCGAACGTAAAATTAAGCTAGTGATAATTTTTGCTTTATATGCTGAAATTTATTTTCAAGGTTGCCAAATGAAGATGAAAATTTTTCAAGATTTTTCGCATTGTAAACAATTTTTCTTCTCATAAATACGCGAAAAACTATATTACGTTGGCAATTTGTAAAATAAATTGCCTGTAGTATTTCATTCTGTCGGAAACACGAATATAAGATGATTTTTTTACGCGTATCAAAAATATTGTACGTACGTCTGCGTATATCTACCAGTATAATGTAATATATATATATATACCTAAAGCTTACCGCACGCAGCTTTATATATGTATACATTACAAAACGATACTTTTTACTGCATAAATATTGATGATTGGATTCAAAATTTTTGCCTACCTGCGTACGATAAATTCTATACTAATGTCAAATTGTAGCACGACTTGACTTGTACATGAACGTACGTATCTGTATCAGAATACCAAACAGTTGACGAAAAAAAAAAAAAATTATTTATACGTAGGCATTTTATCTCGAGCTACGAAGAATTTACCGGGTATTTTACGATAAATTTTAAATCGTGGTTCGTATACCTAGAAATTGATGATTCTTTCTACGTTCCATCATCCAACATGTTACTATTACCTATTCTCTCTTACGATTGTAAAAATTTCAGAACATGGTTTTTTTTTTTTTAGTACCCAGATAGCTTCGTGGAACCGGCTCGGCTCGGTTTTTAGAGCGTACCTATGGGCTTTTCACATCCCAAAGATGCTTACTAAACGTATTTATTATTTTTTTTCTTTGGCTAGAAACAAAAATCAGCATAAGCTTACGTGAGCCGCTAATCATGAAATTTAAATGAATACGACGTTGACGTGCAAACCTGCTAATATAAGCTGGATAAGTGGATACCTAGACATACACAACTGTTCCCTTAAGTGAAGCATTAGGCTATCAAAACACACCGCTTTTATTTTCCATCAAACGACTGGGCTGTGAGTACCGTACTAGAAAAAAAAAAACCTTGCTCAAGGTTACTTTGTCAGCTCTCTGTCTCTGCGAATGAGGAAAAGTATACAGTGTAGTATTTTTTTGTACCTATATCTATCTACCTATAGTACCCATACGTATTATTTATTTGTATCATTAAAATGAGGAAGTGCTGCATGTTGCATATACGGGTAGATCGATGCACAATATAAAAGTCGTATCTCGTATGTGATTTCCGTTTTTTATCCCGTAACAAATAAATAAATAAATATCCAAATAAAAATAAACGTGAAAAAAAAAAAACATCGCAATGCGTTGCTTTTTGAGTCTGATTTTCATAGAGTAAGGATCGATATCGATATGCAAGTTGTCCATTCATGAGATAGAAAAGGAGCGCTTTGGGATGTTATTTATTTATTTTTTTTTGAACGGTGATAGGGGTAAAGGTAGATACTAGAGTGAATAGCTGAACCCACCAAGAAGCATAGCAAAAAAGTACTTTTTTGAGATTGTGAAAGAGTTCAACGAGGCTGCATAGTTGAAACCACCAAAAAACACATCTAAGACCTCTACTCAGTTTTCATACCAAATTTCAACCTTCTTAGCTTAATTTATGAGAGAGTTATACGTGCCACAAACTTGAAAAATGAAAAAAAAAAACTTACCAAAAAACAACACTTTTGAGGGCTGTAAGCGGGTGCAACGCGGCTAAAAAGTCGAAATCGCCAAAATGTGTCAAATTTCAACTCCCTGCCGCAATTTGGAGAAGCCTATTTTAAGGGTCAAAAGGGGAACCCTCCATATCTCGCCTTGTAATTGATCTAGGAGGGTTATTTTTCGATATGTTATACCGGGTGGTCGACATCAACCTCGCTACCTTTATACCAGTGATCAGTAAACTCATGAGACTTACATGTATAATGATTAGCATACCCAAAACAATCGAAGGAACTATGATATGATATTTTCAACATTTCATTTTCACCCAAATCTGCCAATCAATTGGAAATGTATAGAAGAAAAATAAATAACCACTCAGTGGTTGCGGTGGTTACCACAAGAGTTCACGGCGGTGTATTGAACCAGTTGCCTATCCAATTTTTGAAGGGGCAAAATTGAATTTCATTCAAATGCCAAATCCAAGTGGTGGATCTTGTGGAAAAAAAATTTTCAACTAAAATTGCCCTTCATAATTTTTGCCTATCTGCATTATTGAAGCAGCTACAAACATTTGAATTTTTCAATTTTCCCTATAATTAAGGGAAAAAAATTGAAAAACATTGAAAAAAATTGAAAAATTGATGTTTTAAAAACCAGAATCTGAGGAAATAAATTTCCTTGTCATACTGGATTCAAAAGGCAATGATATGATTAATTATTTTACTCACTTTCAGCATTGATCAGACAGACCATGATGCGACCAACCATGTGATTTTTTACCAAAGAGACTACCCTAGCGTTAAGGATCGCTACCGACAGGACATCTCTAATTTCGACTACCTAACTCAATTTGGAAGGGAGTTATGCGAGGAACGAAGCCAAAAAATAAGAAAAACGACCAAAAAATCACTTCTTTGGGGCTGTGAAGGGGTGTAATGGAGCTAAAAAGTCGTAACTCCCAAAAGACATATCTAGGACTCCCAACTAAATCTACGTACCAAATTTCAACTTCTTAGCTCAATTTGGTGGTGCGGTAGGGAAGGAATAGCCCTTTTTCAGAGTCGAAGAGAAGGAAACCCGCTATATTTCCCCTCTTAATTGATTTGGGAAGTTGATTTTTGGATATGTTATACAAATTTTGATTCTCCATTAATTAGCTCGGAAAGGAGAAATTTTTGTGTTTTTGGCCTCTCAGCACCCCCCCTCCCCCGCTCCACTAAAATAAGGCAAAACTGAATTTTGACCTAGAGTTATCCCTACTCTTATATATATAATCTGTTGCCAAACTGAATCGATTGACCGATTTGGAGCGATTTTAGTCTGTATCGAGTGGTGAAAATAATTTTTAAGTTTAGGAAAGCATAAAAATAAAAATAAATATCTGACATGACTAAAAATCGTCTTAATGGTCTTCTAGGAACCAAAAATGGATTTTGTTAATATCCCCCTCCCCCACTCATCAGCCGTTGGTCGATTGACTGTAATTACCTGGTTTTCATTCACAATGTAGCCTAAAAAATCAAATTAAGAAATGTGGTGAAAAATTTTTGATTCTTGCAGTTTTTTGCAAGTAACTCCTGAAAAAGTTATTATAAGCTTTCCACTAAAAGTCTTTCAAAATAGTAGCGGAACGACCCAGCCACCCCCCCCCCCCTCCTATACACTAAGTGAACTTAGTAGAAACTCTGAAGATTCCTTCCCACAGGAGAAAAGAAATGTAAAAGTTTGAAATTTATTAACTTTTTTCTTAAAAATTCGTGATTTTTCATTTTCCAAAAATATTTTTTCCCCAATTACAAATCAACCTTCAGTGTGTCTGCTCAGGTTATTGAGTGGGGGTGGGGTGTACTGCTACAGAGATTTTTTGCGCAAAAATGAAATTTTGAAAATAGTAGTAATAAACTGCAATACACCCGAGTAAATTCTTGTTCTTCTTTAAATTACTCTCTGCTGAACACAAAATGATTCTTAGCCTGCGTAATCAACAGATACCACCAAAAAAACACATGATTTGAATGAGCTGCCTATCTTGAAAACTTGAAGGGACGACCGCTGTTATTAAAGGTGGTAAAGAATTAAACATAGATCGAGAGAGACCGATGAGCAATTACGTTAATGCACATTTCTTGCTCAACTTCAAATTTGAAGAGGCTGTTGATGTATGTTGAATTTAAATAATTTCCCTCAAAAAATCAATAACGAAAACGAACAGTACATTGAAATATGGATCATTTTTTTCCTGTGAACTTCGAGACCGCTACGACTACTTTTAATATCAAAAATCACCTTGCCCAAAATGCGCTTGTGACGCCTTCAGTTTTCATATAAAACAAAATATGAGCAGAACATGATTTATTCAACTTCCAATGTACCATTCATTTCCACTATTATTTTTTGGGGTTTGAGATTCTTTTATTCAACATGCAGCAATGTCGCTTTCAATTTTTAAGTTGAACAGAAAATGAGCATTATCAAAATTTATTCAATTTTATATCTAATACACATTTCCATGCTTGAAAATCCGGTTTACTCCTTTTTTAAAAGCTAAATGTGCTCCTTCAATTTTCTACATAAGCAACTTTTTCATGCAACATGTTTTTTGGGTTGTACCGGGTTATATCCAAAATTCACTGTGATAATTTCTCAAAAGACATCTTAATATGAACTTTTCTTCCTTCAAATTGCAATGTCGACAAACTTTTGTACGCGTTAACTGCTCGTGTTGCTAGTTCAAGATAGAAGGCAATGAACCATGACACACCCTATGTCCCTATACCTATAACAATATGGTATGTCATGAAATCAATGATATAATAAATGGATTCTATAAAATAAAATTTACATTTGAAGTATCCGTATTTTCCCTGGTGCAATCAAAATTCTATTTTTTCATTTTCAAATTACGTATCAGACCGAATTCTCCTTCGTAAATTAACTTATACTACCCTTCAATTCAAACTTCTTCACATTACCAGCAATCAAAGTGAAACTATTCATTTTGTTCTAATTTTCGAACATGAATAATTTTTCTATACGTTTACCTATGTTCATTGCAAATACAAACAATCAAATTGTGGATGGAAACATACATTGAACATTTAAGTTGTAATTATATAACTCGTCATAATTATGTCTGCGAAGTAAAAGCACAGAGCAAGTATACAAGCAAATATGTAACTAGTTAAGCATAATAAACTTTTACTACCGGGAAATATATTGTACATTTTTTTTTTCGCTTTTCCAATGCAGAAACTTTTTTTATACGAATAAAAGCGCAACTCTCGTCTGTTTTTATTTATTCATCTCACGTCCAAGTTGAAAACTTCACTAAGTTTCAAATTTTCATGAATTGTACGATCTCTAGGATAATTTTTACAAGTTTTATGACTTTTCAAAGTATTATAATACGTACATATATACTCGAACATGCTATTTACTGCAAGTAGGTAGGTAAGTATTTCGATTTCCACGCGATATAAAAATTTCACACTTTAAAACCATATCTTATCATAAGGTACGAAGTATATCAACGAATACTACGTAGTCAATTTATATTTTATAAAGTCAGTTCAATCGGGTACCTCTCCCTGGTACCTACTGGGAATACCTGCAGAAAATTCTCACAACCGAGCGTAAGTAAATTATCGTGATTAAATAGCAGTGGGCATGTACCAACCGCGTTCTTCGTAGTAAATTATTACTTGTTGGCGTAGGTAGATTGTTAAAAAAACTCCATCATTTTTCATTTCCCATCTTTGAATTGAATAAAGATTTTTAAAATTTCTATCAACTGTTTTGTAATGTTTTTCATTCTTTTCAAGTAGAAAATTTGATTAAAATGTTTAAAAATATTACGATAATTGTTTGAAATTGAATTAAAATTCGTTTAAATAACTCGAAATTATCAAAAAATTCAAAAAAAGTTGTTTAAACAAAAAATTATTCAAAAATTATTAAAATTAAAAAAACTGATTTCCAACAAACTGCAAAATTTATTTCAGAATAAGACGATTTCCTCCTGTCATAGAGTTGTATTTCTTTCAAGAAGCATGGAAAAGTCTATTTCTTCAAACATTTTGCATACAGGATGTTCTCTTTGATAGTACTTCCTTCATACCATAAGTAATGCAACTCAAGTTAAAAGCACGTTAAATGGTTTGCATATCGTAACTGTAATAAAGGCAAAGCTAAACTCATTTTAAATTTTATTTTTTGAAAAATTTCTTAATAATCTTTGAAAAATTTGCAGATTATAGAAGCATTTGACTTGATAATGCTTTTCTCACGTTTGCTTGATATTTAAAATAAAATAATACGTTAGAAGTACTACCATTCTTATTCTCAAATATAAATTTTAGCATAAAACGTCATTTATTATTATTATTAAAGTATTTATTACTCAATTTTGGTGCATTATCTTTTACCTCTAAATCAATTCAATATTTACAAGAAAATTTCTTTCTTTGAAAAAAAATTAAAAAAATTCCAACATCATATTCATTTTCATAAAATAACTTGAAAAAAATAATCGTGCCAATAGAGGTAGGAGGGATTCCTTGTACTTACTGATCGATAAGAAATCAAAAGTTGTATAACATATTCAAAAATCAGCCTCTTAGATCAATTAGGAGAAGAGATATGAAAGATTTTCTCCCCTTTTGACTTTGAAAAAAGCTGATCCTCCCCTATATCCCCTCCAAATTGATCTAGGGAGTTTAAATTTGGCATGAAGACATAATAAGGGACGTAGATGTGCTTTTCGTCGATTTCGGCTTTTCGGCCTCATTGCAGCCCCTCACAGCCCCAAAAATTGAGTTTCCGGTCGGTTTTTCTAATTTTTTGAGTTTGTTCCTCGCATAACTCCCCTCCAAATTGAGCTAGGAATTTGAAATTTGATATGTATGTCTAGTACAAATCCTAGATGTGCCTTTTAGGGGATTCTACTTTTCAGTCTCCTTGCACCTCATCACAGTCTCAAAAATTGTGGGTTTTGGTAGATTTTTCTTATTTTTTGAGTTTGTTCTTCGCATGATTTTCTATGACATATTCTCGATGAAAACTAGGGTATTACAGTACATCGACCTATGGCAGATGAGGAGGGATACCAACAAAATCCCTTTTGGGGGTCCTAGAAAACCATTATGACCATTTTTGGCCATCTAGATTTTTAATTTTTTTATTTATCCCCCCAAAGCGAAGATTAAAATCATTTACTCTGCTCGATACTGACCAATATCGCTCTGATTCGGTCAATAGGCTCAGTTTGACTGAGGATTAAATGTATATTAGTGGGGATGACATTGGGTAAAAATTTAGTTACGCCGAAATTTAGAGGAGGAGGTACTGAGAGGCCAAAAATGCAAAAATTATTTCTTTTTGAGTCAATCTATAAAGAATCCGAAGTTGTATAACATATCCAAAAATCAACTTCCTAAATTAAGGTGGAAAAATATGCGCCTTTTTCGGGGTTTCGAATTTTCTAACCTCATTGTCTCCCCTCACGACCTCAAAAATGTGGTTTTTTGGTCAGTTTTTTTTTCATTTTTCAAGGTTTATTCTTCGCATAACTCCCTCACAAATTGAGCTAGAAGTTGAAATTAGGGAAGTACGTAGATGTAGTATAGGTCCTAGATTTGCCTTTTGGAGGTTTCAGTATTCACTCCAATATCTACCTATGCCCCTATCATTGGTCAATATAATACATTGCACAGTGCTTTTTTTTCTTCGATGAATAGATAATTCTCCTATCTGCTTTACTTTACAAAAATATCGATTTAGCCCGGCAAAAAACTTGGCCCCTGCAACAGTTGGAACACACAAACTATTCTACATAACTGTAATTTGAGTTGCACTACTTCTAGTATGAAGGGGGTAATATCGAGACTGACCACTGTACTGTAAAAAAAGCATAATAAATTTTAATAAAACACAAAAAGTAAGTATGTAGATATTTTTCAAATAAAAGAAAAAATTCAGGGAAATCGCCTTTAATCCACTGGTCGACTTAAAATAGCGATAATCTATTTTAAATAAAAAAAAAATCAAGAAATATACCACAGCTCAAAATGAAGGTAAAAATAAGCCATCCTAGTACAATAAATTCGAACGTTAATGATTCGCCTTCAGTTGAAAAAAAAAAAAAAGAGTCCAATGGAATAATATTAATCTCCAAAAATTCTTTCAAACTTTATCTAAACTCTACGAGCAGTAACTTATTACTTAATAGTTGAGCTATTCTGGAGTTTGTTTCAGTTTTCAAGCAATCTGTTAAATTTATACTGTTGTACTGTTGAAGATCAAGTTTTACAACAACGTAGACCTTACGAAAATGAAAACAAATTGTTCGGTCTTACTTGCGTTTAATTGAATTAAACTGCTTAGAGATGGCTTTAACCAACGAAGTAGAAAAAAAACTAGTAGATTTTTTACTCAATGAAATTAAGGAGGAAAATAACCAGCTTACAAATTAAAATATGCAATGTCTTGTGAGTAAAATAAAAATATTCCAAAAAATTGACTCAGTCAACTAGACACTTGGTTTCGTGTTATTTTGTACAAATAAAGAAGTTCTGAAAATCAAATGACTTATTCGTAAAAAGATGAAACTTTTTACTAAATAATAAAATAAAAAATAAAAAAATAAAGGTAAATAGCAACCGTAGATGCTTATAGTGTATGTGAATAATTAATGAAGGGTAAATATGTAGAAATGGCAGCCCGGATTTGATTTCGACAGCTATCGCGATTCAAGAAACTCTTCATTTTGATTGGAAATATTATTTCTACGATATTGTATTTCAGACAAACATCTTATCTCGTCGAGGTATCTTGTTTCAATATAAATTAATTAAAATCTGCTCTTTAGTGTGTAATTTACTCCGATACGATTCGAAATACAAATCTATACTTGTAATTTAGAAAATTACATCGAATTAGGAACTTTTCCTTGAATTTTGACTTGTTGGTAACTCATTGTAACGAGGATTTGTCTTCGTATTAAGTAAAGTGAAAATTAAAAAAAAAAAACAAAGATGCGTAATTAGTAGTCTTTTGACAAACGTTACTTCCTATTAAAACGAAAATTAAAAAAAAACAAAACGCTGCAAAACGTAAAACATATTTTTTGCTTTGATCCGGAATAAAAAAAAATATAGCCTGAAACCAAATATTAAAAATTTAATGTACTCAAGTTGTATACTGAAACAGTAACTTCGCACCTTCACCTCGAATAAAACTTTTTATACATTTGTAAAATTTTAATGACAATTTCTGACCAACTTTTTAAAACCTCGCATAAAAATAGAATTAATTTATTTCATTGCCGTTAAAAAAATTTCTACAGTAACACGAAATGAACCCCATTAACACGCAACTTAACAACGATTCAGTATTAATAAGTAAATAAAAAAAAAAAAATTATACATTCTTACGCTAGCTACCTTTGGTAAAATAATAAAAACTTTTCAGATTGTTATGACGTGTAAGAGACAATATATGGGTTATTTTCTTCAAATTTGTTATTCAGTAAGCTAAATATTATCTCATTGGGTACGAGCTAGTCCCTTAATGATAATTTTCTCCATGTGATCATTTTAGTTTTATTTTTTTACATCGTATGTGCGTATTTTCATAACGTTATATGGTGCAAAGGTAAGCTTCATATTGCCTTAAAAATACCCTATGGACCGATAGAAAAATTCTAGAAAATAATTTCCACGTTTACAAATTTTCCTTCGCGTGAATTTAGTACTCGCCGGCTCAAAAATAAATGTAAAATTATATAAATCATTTCGATACATTTGGCCCAGCGTAAAAATTATAATAATAATTTCGATTTATTAAAAAAAAAAAAAAAAAAAAAAAAAAAAAAAATACAACTTACCATATCTCAAAAAATCGGATCATTTAAATATATACTGATAAATGTAAATGAGTAAATTAAACAGCACTCTACTGCAATCCGGACGTTTTTAAATTCGACACTAGAGTTTTTGAATGAAACGAGACTCATAAAAAAATCTCTTCAATTACCGCACAGTGGGAAAAAAATTACTTAAATAGAGTAATTATTCCATGCACAAAAATCATTACGTCGTTGAAAAATTGGGCAGCTTTTTAAAGCACCATGTACGTATCGAAGGAACCACTGCTTGAAACAAGAAGCAACACGGTACTAAGTAAAATATTAACAATGTTACCACAACAACAAAATGTTATAATCGTAAAATACTCCTTACTCATAAGTGTTGATCATATAGCGCTTGCTCGACGCAGGTCAAGGAGACTGCCTTTGTGCTTTTTCAGTTGCCATTCTCGCGATACCTGTGATATTACCTAAGAGATACCGGAGGCTTTTCGTAATACATAATTAAATTTGTTTCCAACCATGTCGAGATATGTAAGAAAATACCCTTTGGTATGCGGCGAGAAAACGCACGACTTTGAGCAAAATCGCGTCTTGTTGGTACACGGTCTTAATTCGTTAATTACTTATTTTGGCGTGCTCATAACTCAAGCCGTCTCTTCCAATGCATCAACTGCCACATGTTTCTATTATATCAAAGGAGCCGGTAAAAGTGAAAGTGCTGAGCAATCATCAAGGACAGACTTGAGCAAAAGGCGTAGATTTGACTTCTTTCAAGTCTCACTTTGAATTTTAGTCAAACGGTATTACATTTGTAAAATAAAGAAGTGCAAAAAAATTCGATTTAAATTTTAAATTGGAAAAATTTTAAAGATTTACAAGGCTGTCATACATTTGTTTCTCTTGGGAGATCCTTGTTGAAAGTTTCAGTGGATGGGTTTCATTTTTAGAAATATCGTACTTTGTACACACGGCAAAGGTGTTTTCTAAAATACTAACTGAAAAGAAAGATTTAAAAAAAACTTTTGTCCTCAATAATTTGTTTGAAGTAATTCATGTTATTTTTAAAAATAAATATTTTATTTGTTTCCAATAAAATGATTTTTCTTGTACTGGGTGTCCACAGAGAATGTCAACAGTTGAAATTTAAATGTAATCGGATACCACAACAAAAAACTTGTTAGATGAAGAAGTTGCCAATCTTCAAAATTGAAGGGGCGAATGCGTATTTTAGAAAAAAATCAGTGTTGCCAATAAGAACAACAACGCGGGACAAGAACAGTAAAAGAACAGGAACATGAATTTGATACGTTTTTTAGCAAGAAAGAGAATCAACATCTGAGAAAATATTCAGGAACAATAAGAAAAGGGACATTGGACCGATGTTCTCAATTTTTTGTTCTTGTATGATTTTAATTAAGAGGTTGCTCTGGTGGCTGTAGAGTAACTTAATTGGACAACCTATTATTTGAAAAATGAGGGTAACTGAACAATTTTGAATGATGATACTAATCAATTTTAATCGATAATATTTATTTTTGACCTTCAAAATGAAAACCCTTTTTGTACAATAAGTAGTAAGGTGGGTTTTAGTTCAACTTCTAATAAAATGTTGAAGTGTATTTTGATTCTTGTTCTTATTTCACAAATCAGAATTTTTTCTTCTCGTTGATCTTGTTTCCATTTAGGATTCATTAACTTTGTTCTAATTTTGTTCTTGTTCTTCAAGGTTCCTGAAATTTTGCTCTCATTTTCTCTTCTTATTCTTTATTTGGTTTTGTTTGGTTCTCTGTTCTCATTCTCTCGGTTCTTGATCTTGTTGGTTTTTGCTCTTCAACTCAACCCCCTAATTTCTGGAAACTCGACTAAAAGTCATCAAATTGGTAAAAAAATTAATGAAAACGAAAGTAAGACCTCAAGAAAAAAATTACTGAAATCATAAAATGCGCTTGAATCACAACAAATTGAAGAAATATCTGCTGAAATTCAAAAAATGGAAAAAAGAAAGGAAAACTGTTGTTCTTCTTCTTCTTTCAAATGAATTTTCAAGATTGTTTCTTGTTCTTCAAAAATTGTAAAATTGCTTTCATTGTTCTCGTTCTTGTTTTCGTTCTTCAATCACTAAACTGTTGTTTTTTTTTTTTCATTCTCGTTCTCTAAAATGGCATGTTCTTTATGTTTTTGGTTCTTGGTTCTTGATTCTTCATTGATCTTCCATCCCTTTCCACGTCCTATTTCTTTTCTTCAAGGATTGTAAGAAGAAGATACATAAGATTATAAACCACTGATGTTTCTACATGTACTACACACACCTGAAAAAAAAAACTCATAACTCGTCCTAGCTGCTGAAAAAAATTAGGATACTTTCTTTAAGAAATTGATGACAATCTTGGTATTTTCTACTAAAATTTATCACTATGTAAGAATGAAATTTGAGTCTTACAGACCTGTGGTCAGAAACTTTTGTAGATAGTGTAAAGAAAAATGAAGAAATTGAGGTATGTTAGGTATGTTTTATTTATAAGCATTCTAGAAAATCTGTATTTTGAACACTTAAAATTCCATTTTTTTCAATCATGCCATCAGATTTCTAATGTACCTAATACAACTTCTTCGTTTTGAAAATCCAAAATCCATCTTAAAAAGCTACTCCACTCGCGGATTTTCATTTGGATTTTAGTTTTTGAAATTCATGGTAAAAATTCACTAGAGGAGTAGCTTTTTGAGATGGATTTTAGATTTTCAGAGCAAAGAACCGTGTAAATAAAACATGCATAGGGGAAGGGCTCCTAAGTGTGCGCAGGTTTCGCGAAAATGGTCATAACTCAGTCAGTTTGTATCCGATTGACTTCAAATTTTTGTAGAACATAGCCTCATTATTCTACTTTCAAACTATGCATGAGTGAATTTTTTTTATATCAAAATTTTCCGGTTATTTATATTTCTGTGACAAGTCAAAAATGCGCACACTTAGGGAACCGGTTCCCTAAGTGTGCGCATTTTGGTTCCTAAGTGTGCGCATATTTTTTAATGACGTTTACAAGTGAAAAACTGTTTAGTAAGCATGAAAAAAAATTGCATTTTGATTAAAAACACACAATATTTAATAGCTATTCAATTTTTGAGAAAAAAATCATATTTTCATCGAAAAATTTGTATTTAGATTAAAATACAAAAAAGAGCAATACATGCAATGCAAGCTCTCATAGCCAACTTGTCCTCGGTTTCACACAAAAAACAATGCCATGATTCATTTTCTTTTTTTTTTGAAACTTTTCTCTCGAATTTGCCATCTAAAAGTCAAAATCAAATCAAAATTTCCAAATATTTACGAAATACGAAGTGCGCACACTTAGGAGGATTTGGCATGGAAACTTCAAAAAATCATTAAAAATCGTGTAATCAAATTTCAGAGTGCTGCAAAGCAGCAATGTATAGTACTTATCATAAATTTTCATTCAATCCATGCGCAGAACTTCGAACTTTCGCAAAAAAATTTTTATAAAAACTTTTCGAAACTGAAAAACATCGATTGAGCTTATCAAAAAACAACAAAGTCGATTTTTTTTCTTTTGAATCCAGATTATTGGATATTCACTTGTCAGTGTTACCTTATACATAAAACCTTGAAGTAGCACCTCACAGCTGCCTTCCAACTGTTACCAGTTCCGAGAAAACATGAGTGCGCACACTTACGGGCTGCGCACACTTACGAGCCGTTCCCCTATTAATAGTCAAAATACGCTCTAATGTAACTGAAGTCCTCGATGTTTTTTTCATTAATAAAATTTTGTGCATGACATTTTTATGAGAAATTGAGTACATTGAAGGAAATACAAAAGACAATGACCGATCTGAAAATTCAGGCTATCAGAAGGAAAATCTAGGAATTGTATAGGCTGGGAAAATACTTGAGCTAGACTGGGCAGTGCCAGAGGACAATGTCCAAATTGTCCTGGCTCAGCTACAGGCCTAGAACCTTGAATGAATAACTGAAAAACTAAGAACGAATGAAAAACAAACAATTGAACAAGAACCAGATAAGGGACAAGAATAAGAAGGTAAGAACAACAGTTGACGTTTAAATAAATAAAAACAAGTAACATGACAGAAACAAGTTTCACTTCTTACAGCACTGAAAAAAATTACGATTGAAACGAATTCTTAACCATGAGAATGGAAAATAGATTGAAAACAACTGCCATATTTTGTTGTGTTATTTGTGTTTATTTTGTAACCAAATTCTGAATTGAAGGGGTTATTCTAACAAGTTAATCAAAATGAAATTTTTCAAAAAAAAAATAAGGTTAGTACTTGATAGTGTACAGATCAGACAAGTGAACAAATTTTGTTCTTTTCATTTTTTACCTAACACAAAAATCTAAAGAGTAATGGAGTACAAGCAAATGAAAATCTTTTTCTAAAAATCATATTTCGAAATAGCACTATCAATTTTTGTAAAAAGTAAAAAAATTACGTTGAAATGTCACTCTTCCACTTTTTCCTTTTCACATTCCAAATTCCAATGAATTCCAACCATCAACTATCAAATCGCAAGTCCTTCCAATTTTTCAAATAATTCAAAATTCATTTCATTTTTCAAATTCAACACCCCAAGCAGAAGAATCGAAACTGTGGATGTAATGAACGATTTTGCACGTTAACGTAATTCATTTGATCTTTTCATTTTTCGTTCTTCATGTGAAGCTTTTTTATTCTCTCCTCTGATTGGTTAGTGATTAAAAGCAACCAATCGTAAAAATAATTAGATAATATTATCCGATTATCCGGTTATCAATCGATATGACCGGTTAGTTTAAAGCATGTTTAATGTTTGTGTTAGAACTTTATCACACATTTTTAACGGAAATATAGTGCATTCTATAGTGGACCTGTTTCATCTGGTCAGAATGTCACCGGTTGAATTCACCGATTGTAATTAATGAATTTTTCGTGAAAATGGTCGGTTACTAGAATTACTAAACTAATTGGTGTTTTATGTTATTTTTAGTTCGGAACATAATTAACTAGAGTATAACATTTTTGTTAGTACAGATGACGCCAAATGATTCTTTAACAATGACGTTTGAAGAACTATTGAATTCGGCCCCCAACGAAGTAAGTATTCTAACAATTTAAGTTCAACAAAATTCAATTTCAATAAACCATAATATCCTAAAGACTGCGTAAGCCGAAGATAAGCAATTCGTTAAAGATAAAGTTTAAGTGCGACCAAGTTACCATTAATCATAAAGCTTTACCATAACGTATGATGGTGAATAGTATCTTTCTGTCACTGACGTATTATATTATTAATATGTTTAACTATTTATACTGTTCAATTCACTATTCACTATAACTTATTTTATTTTCAGTCGTTTTCCGGAACACTCGTTAAATATTTAGACCCGAATCATAGTCAAACTCCGTCACCATTGAGTGCGGATACCTCAGTAAGTAGAATTTATCGATAAATTCTTTCATACGTCACAACTTGAGTAGATGTAAAAGTTAAGATATTTAATTTTATAGTCATTAATGTATAGTGTACTCATTTCTGTCACGCTGTGTTTCATTTTCAGAAGATGAACGAGGATTCTGAATTCCATTCTCAAACTTTTGAATGGGTGTCAACGGGCAACGAACATGAATGCTGCAAGTGTGTTAAGGTGATTAATGTTCATTTTTTCACCAATAATATCTTTATATTACGATTCACATATAAACGAATCTAAGTTTACACATAAATGAATATACGCTTGTTATTTAGGAGAGCATCATTCCAGTAAAAGATACAATGAATGGAATTACACCTGTGAATAGTTTTCATTTTTGTGGCTGGGGTATATTTCTTACCATATTTATTCTCATTATGTCACTGTACTACATTCTATACTATTCCTTTATGCAATTTTTTACGTAGATCAACAAGTGAAGTGTTGCAGCACTACAAAAATAGACACGTATATTAGTAGTTTTACAAAAACCAAACGATCGTGTGGTGGAAAGGCTACTAAGAGAAAATTAAAAAATAACCAGATAAAAATCAATTTGGATATCTGGAAATCAGCAAAATTAGAAATATGTCTTCAAGATATATATTGCACCGATTTAGTATGTAAGTTTTTTGATCTTATTTAGCAATAAATTACATCAAAAAAATTAATCCGTACGTAAATTTATCATCAATGAAGAGAGAAACATTATTGCATTTGGTTACGTCTGTTTTCAGTTAAATATATAGAACCAAAGTTAAGATATGAACGGGGAATAATGGTCTGGGTTAAAATGTTAGGATACCCGACGTGGCCGGCGATGGTAGATGATGATCCTGATCACGAAACGCATTATCGGTTAAAACAGAAAACTCCTCAAATAGTAAGCTCTTTTCAGTAATTCACAATATTTGAGTAATACTTATTTGGTACATATATTTTTTTAAATTGCGTGTTTTTCAAAGTTGAACAATTTATAAGATTCACTGAAATCTAAACGTGTTTTTTTTTCACCAGCTTGTAAACGAGAAGAATCATTTAATTATCAAATTCCATTTATTTATATGTTCATTTTATTTTCCATAGGTGCAATACCATGTAGTATTTTTCGACGAGGAGCCTTATGTATCACGTTGTTGGAGCACAGAAGACCGCTTAAACATGTTCACGTTCAAACCATTTATAAATTTCAAATCTACCGTGATGTTCAGACGATTCCAAGCTGGCTTACAGCAAGCTAAAAAAGCTGCAGCCATGTCGGTAGAAGAAAGACTGGCTAAATATGGCTTCGCAGCTAGAATGAGAGAACCGAATAAAATTTTGGTTGAAAATTAAAGTTATCGTTTTTTTGTTCTGTTTCTTTTCTATTACCATATTTTTTTTCTTAGTAATAGGGTGGTTCGATTGTGATATTCTTTGCTGCACGTAATTATGTAAGTAAACGTTGAAAATACCAATGATATTGTTCGTTAACTTCGTTCTTGCTGCTTAAGAATCATTCGTTTTATTTGAAGTTTGTGAATTTAGTTTCAAACTTGTTTATCATTTAATCTACGTATAATTAAATCAGTACTCTGGTCATTACATTTTTGCGAGAAAAGGTATTCAACTTTTTCATCGTGGTTTTTTAATTATTTTTAAGATGGAAATTTTTAATTTTAAATGATTGTTTACCTTCGTCTTTTGAATGTTTTGTCACTTACGTTATTTCGGACTGAACTGATAAATAAAAATGTAATGACTTCAGTTCGATTAGCTTATTTTTTCGAATTATTGTTTCCAATTTCCAACATTACTCCACGATTGAATTTATATTTTTCAACGCCAACACTATAGACAGATATGATTCTATGTTCAAAAGAAAGCTTCAAAACCGAAGAACTACAAACTTTTAGCCTGATTTTCTATGTCATTCGTCGAACTACGCTGGATGAAGAGGAAATATCAACGAAATCCGTTTACGGGGTCCTAGAAAACTTGGGACGACCATTTTTGGCCACGTCAGATATTTATTATTTTTTTCCTTTAGACTAAAATTATTTGCTCAGCTCGAAATCGAACAAAATCAATCAAATTTAGGCAGTAGGCTTGGATTGGTGACGGATTCCATATTTTTTTGAAACGGAATGACCTCTAGTCACAATTCAGTTAAGCTTAAATTTTAGGAAGGGGTGCTGAGAGGCAAAAATCGCAGAAATTGATGCTTTTTAAGCCAATCGATAGGGAATCAAAAGTTGAATATCAAACCCAAAAAATCAGCATCTGCGGTCAATTAAGAAGGAAGATATAGGGGTTATTCATTTTTTTGACCTTGAAAAAAAAAATTTTCCTCCCTATTTCCCCTCCAAATTAAGCTAAGAAGTTAAAACTTGATAAGTATGCAGACTTAGTACGGAAAATAGATATCCTTTTTGAGGGTTATAGCATCACTTCGAAGCACCGGAAACTGGTTTTTTGATTGATTTATCTGATTTTTCGAGTTTATCCCACGCATATCTCCCTTGAAAATCGAGCTAGAAGGTTAAAATTTTGTATATTGAGGGTTCTAGCTTTTCAATCACATTGCAACCCTTCATAGCTCAAAAACAGTTTTTTTTTATTGGATTTTCCAATTTTTTGAGTTTGTCCACGCATATCTCCACTTCAAATTGAGTTAGAAGGTTGAAATTTGGCATGTGGAGTTAGCAGGGGTCCTAAATCAACATCCATAAATTTAAAGAGAGGTTAGACTAAAACCAATTTTCCGCGAAAAACGGAGAGTCACGTTTCCTGTAACCACACCTGATTTGTGACGTCACTTGAAGGAACATCATAACTACTTTGGTAGTAGAAGTGTAATATTTTTTTAATTTTTTGAGTTTTTTCAAAATATTTAAAAGAACCAAAAAATATTACATTTCTACAACCAAAGTAGCTACAAAACGAATATACCTATTTACAAACGTTTGAATGAACTTTGCACATGATAAAGTTCATTGCAACAAATTCAAGAGAATAAAATGAAAGCGTTTGATTTTGGGAATGATTGTCAACTAATACGTAGTTTGTGCCACAAGAGAATGATATTGAACTGAAATGTTTCTGTTTTGCAGGCAAATATTTGTTTCAGCTTGTTTAATCATTAAAAAATTAAGGAGGCATTCCTCATCAACCATTACTAGTGATTTTAGCGAATTAATCAATCTTGAAACAACGTAAAATGAAGCAACGTCTAAAACAAGCATCAAAAGCTGAGAAAAATAACTGCATAAAAATTAAATACTTCGACTAATTTTTTTACTTCTTTTGTTCTTTCAAACTCCTAAGTTACAACAAACTGATAAGGAAGAAATCAATCAAAAACCACTTCATCATCATCACAAAAGCCTGAATTTTTAATGAACCATTTTGTGTATTTTTTAGCGGAGAGAATTTTTTTCTCTAAAAATTAAGTCTTGAGAAATTTTTATAAACTTTACCAATTTCCTTCATAAAATTTAAAAAACTAAAGCTGTAGTCTAAAATTTCGCGTTTATTTTCATTTATCATATTGTAAATACAGTAAATAGGTACACGAGTTCGAAGGTTTACCTACATTTCTACTTCTTCTTCTAGGTGATGACGTCACAGTCAGTCGATGGGCAAAACCAAAAATAATTACTTACTTCGATTTTGGTGTAAGTACTCTTTAGTCTTTAGTTTATAGATGTTGGTCCTAAATGTGTCTTTTGGGGGTTTCAAGTTTTCAGCCTCCTTGCACCCGTCACGACTCCAAAAAAGTGTGTTTTTTTGGCCGATTTTGTTCATTTTTTTATTTTGTTCCAAGCATTTGAAACTTGGCTTGCAGATTTAGTAGTGGATCCAAATGTGTCTTTGGGGGTTTCAACTTTTCAGTTCCCTTGCATCCGTTCAGATGTCCAAAAAATTGTTTTTTTGGACGTCTTCTCTTTTTTTTTTAGTTTGACTTCTCTGTCAAATTATCAAAGGAAAACTAGACCATTTTGGTCCAACGACCTGAGGCAGATAAGAACGAGAATTTGAACAAAATACGTTTTGCGGTCCTACAAAACCATTACGACCATTTTTAGTCGTGTCAGAAATTTATTTGTTTATTTCCCACGATCTAAAAATAACTCGCTCAGCTCAATACCGACCAAAATCGATTAAATTCGTAAACTAGGCTTCGATTGGTAACAAACTCGATATTCTGGAGCGGGGACGACCTCGGGTTAAAATTCAGTTGATCTCAAATTTTGAGCAGAGGGTGCTGAGGGGCTAAAATCGCAAAAATTGTTCATTTTTAATCCGATCGATAGAGAATCCAAAGTTGCACAACATATCCAAAAGTCAGCCTCCTAGATCTATCAGGAGGGGAGGTATGGGAGTTTCCCTCCTTTTTGACCTTGTAAAAGGGCTGTTTCTCGACTACTTCCCATCTAAATTGAGCTAGGAAGTTGAAATTCGGTATGCACATTTAGTACTGGCCCTAAATGTGCCTTTTGAGAGCCTCGGCACTTCAGCCTCATTGCATCCTCTCAGAGAGTCCAAAAATATGGTTTTTTGGCTGGTTTTTATTATTTCTTGAGTTTGTTCATCGGTTCTTCGCATAACTCCCCTCCGAATTGAGCTAGGAAGTTGAAATTAGGTATGCACATTTATT
>FIZR01028990.1:0-29132 GCA_900060175.1 Ferrisia virgata
AGTGATGATTATTTCTTCTGAACGATTTAGGAGTGAAAGTTTTTTCCACGGGAGGACAGTTTTTTTGTGGAGGAAGAGCTTGTTATTTGTTTTGGAATTCCTTAGATTTTGCCAATTCGATTGTTGAATGTGTTGAAGGATGTTTTTGGTGTCATCGGGATTTATAAGGTGTAGTGGAGTAGGGTTTTCGGCAGTCGGCAGATTTAGTATACAGGTAAATGAAATTAACCTTTGAAGTGTAATAGTTGAAAAAAAAAAGTCTCCAACAAGTTCAAAACATTGCAAATTCGCGTTCAATGAAAACTCAATCGTCAAATTAATAGCACATCGAACTGGAATAATTCTTTTTAATTTTCAACTTTGAATCAAACACTTGACTCTTTTAATTTCCTGATATACTTGTAGGTGCTCATCTCTAGATACGCCACCTCTTTCGAGGAAACTTTTGCCATGTTGAAGAATTAATAATTAAATCAATTCAATTTGCTGAATCGAATCGTGTTCAAAGAAAGTATTAATATTTGTATTAATCAAGTTTAAATTCGAGGGGGGGAGGGGACTTAGAATTGTCACCTGTATAATTTTCGTTTTTCAAATCATAGAAAATATTTTTCAGATATTTCAACCTTGTATTTAAAAATTTCCAACATCTTTGTAGCCATTTTCTTCACAGATCGAAAAATTATTTGCGATTTATTTTAATATACAGGTAAATGAAATTAACCTTTGAAGTGTAATAGTTGAAAAAAAAAAGTCTCCAACAAGTTCAAAACATTGCAAATTCCCTTTCAATGAAAACTCAATCGTCAAATTAATAACACATCGAACTGGAATAATTCTGTTTAATTTTCAACTTTGAATCAAACACTTGACTCTTTTAATTTTCTGATATACTCGTAGGTGCTCACCTCTTTCGAGGAAACTTTCGCCATTTTGAAAAATTAATAATTAAATCAATTCAATTTGCTGAATGGAATCGTGTTCAAAGAAAAGTATTAATATTATTGTATTAATCAAGTTCAAACTCGACCAGCTTCTTTGAAATTTTCGTCTCGATTCCCAACACCTTATATTAGAAAATTATACAACTGGTCGTAAATTTTATAATTTCCAAATTAAAATTCTCATCGGATCTGTAACTCGACAACCTTTGAATCTAGTTCGTATCCGTATCGTAAAGATACCTAATACAATCAAGGACGCGATATTTATAAATAGAAACAAACAAAAAAAAAAAAAAAAAACTCGGTAAACATGCTCTTGACATAATCATTTGTTATACATATATTTCCACACTCGGATGGTTAAAAAAGAAAAAATAAATAATAACCGAAAATACCCACTCGAAACTCGACAATCACCTTGCGATTAAAATTTTACAATATCGAGCTTAAAGTTTGACCTTTGCGATAAATTTTTTTTTTTTTCAAATACACGTTAGACTTAAAGATACGTACGACGACCATTGATAGGAGGAAAATCATTCAAAAAAAAAATCCAAATGTTTATTTAACTAACGCATACCTCAAGGGCACCTTAAAGAATGTTTGAGAATTCGCATTTAAATAGGTCACGCGCGCCATTCGATAGGTTTTTTTTTCTTCGATAAGTTTTCTTAGAAGTTTCAATATTGCGCGAACGAATTAAAATTATTGTCACTGGACAATTTAAATACGCATGTACTTGGAAGTAATTAGTATTGGATCCGATCCAAGGACTCGATCGGTGCTTATTTCAGGTTTAATGCCATCCCCAGCCTATGTGTAGATTTAATTTCGTTCTTCTGGTGTACTAGGTCCTGTGCTGGTGACTTCCTCATAAATGTTTATAAAATGTTGTCGACCGTTTACGACGAGCTTGTGTTATTGTTCAGCAAGATGACCAACCAGTAGATACGAGTGGGGTGGTTAAATTGATCACTGTTGAATGACGATTCGTAGTGATTTTCTTGATTGGAATTGAAATTATTAATGATTAAATGCGATCGTAGCGCTGTTTGTTAAATTCGCGATGATTGGAGCTGATGAACTTAAAAAGAAAGGTGGTCTTTTTGCCCTGTTTATTTTGCGATTCGAGATATTGTTTTATGTTAATTATTGGGCCATCGAAAGCGTATGAATGAATATGAGGAAAATCTCGAGTTAAATTATGTCAATCGATGATTGATGACTGATAAGATGCGATGCGCTTGCAAAATATAATCAAACAGAACTTGGCAGACAACCTTAGATTTCTCTATGTGGTGCAAAACTGGAAATTTTTAAAACCGCAGAGTACGTGGACGAATTTAATAGAGAAATTGGTTTTTGAAAATCCATTCAAATATGAGACTAATCAGATCTGAACTCTTGATCGTGACCACTGCTTTGCAAACAAATGTTATGTGTTGATCTTGAAAGAAGACCTTTATTACCTCCTCATACCAAGTATACCTACATGAATCGTCCAAAAATTTATACGTGATTTATGAGTGAAATGATGAACTAAACGACGAAGGAATCAGTTTTCGAATTAGTCGTTCCCTAAACTCCTCACACACAAGAAAAATAATTCAACTTTGGGCGAATTATTTGCGAACGATTTAAGTTAACGAACAAATGATTCATTTTTGAACAAATCATTCGCGACCGATATTCATTTTTGGACGATTCACCGTTCACAAATGATTCAAGTTATCAAATGATTACTGATGAATAAGTAAATTTTTTCATGATTCGATCTTGCCTAGTACTAAATTATCGTTTGAATGAATTGTTCAAGAACGATGTACAATTGATAATTTATTCTCGAAGAAACATTTTCGATTAATTCGAATTCGATAAAACGAACGATTAAATTATGTATTGCACAACTCGTTTGCGAATGATTCATTTGCAGATCTCTTGTTCGAGAATTTTTTGGATATTTATTTTTTTTCAATTTAGCTAAATAAACTGAATTAATTAATTTTATGTAATGTTTGATCTTAGAAACTGTACAATTATTATTTGAACGAATCGTTCGTGAACGATTTCCTTCGATAGAGCTGATTGGTCACCCACGAATGACTACTATTGAAAATTCATCGTCGAAGAATCGGTTTTGAATGATTCGATGAAACAAACGATTAAATTACATACATCACGTTACTCGTTCGCGAATGATTCGTTCGTAAAAATGCTCAAATATTTTTTAATTGTGAATTTTTTGAGACATTAATTTTTTTAAAATCAGTGAAATAAACTAAATTAATCAATTTTGTGTATTGTTTGATCTTACTAACTACACAATTATTCTTTGAACGAATCGTTGGCGAACGAATTTCTTTAATGAAACTGATTGATCACCCGCGAATGACTACTATTGAAAATTCATCGTGGAAGAATCGGTTTTGAATGATTCGATTTTCGATAAAACAAACAATTAAATTAGATTCCTTATGCTACTCGTTCGCGAATGATTCGGTTGCAAAAATGCTTTGAACAGTTTGAATATCTTTTTATCGCAAATTTTTAGTTGTATTTCTCCTTGCGATTTAATCAAATGAACTAAAGAGTCGATTTTTAATCGTTTGATCTTCTAAACTACACAACTATTCTTTGAACGAATCATTCAAGAACGATTTACTTCATTTTGATCGTATGCGAATCATTATAAATGATAAGTCGCTGTCGAAAACCTATAATTTTCGAGTGATTCGATAAAATGAATAATTGATTCATACGTTATAAAATTCGTTCGTGAATGATTCTATCGTAAAAATAGCTTGTGCGGATTTTTTAGAAGACTTTTTCCTTGCTAATTTATCAATTGAATTGTATAAGTAATTTTTTCCATCCAGCGTTTTTGTAATGTGTACAATTGATTTTTCAAACGAATCGGTCGCGAACGATTTCCTTCATCAAGAACGTTTAACCATTCGCGAACCACTTGCATTCGTAATTCATCGTATTACAATCGTTTTTGAATGATTCGTTGAAATGAACGATTAAATCATACCGTGTGCAACTCGTTCGCGAATGATTCGATCTTTAAAACAGCTTAAATATTTTGAATCACGAATTTTTCGACAGATTTTTTTCTCGCAGTTTCATCAGCTGAAATTTATGAGTAATTTTTTTCACAAATTGATCTCGTGATCTACTCAATTGATTCTTCTAACGAATCGCTCGCGAACAATTTCTTCTATTATGAAGATTAACCGTTCAGGAACCCTTCAGAATTAATGATGCATCATAGAAGAATCGTTTTCAAATAATTCGATGAAATGAACGATTAAACGATACGTTTTACAAATCGTTCGCGAATGATTCGATCTTAGAAATAGTTTAAATATTTTGAATCACGAATTTTTCGACAGATTTTTTTCTTAAAATTTTATCAACTGAAATTTATGAGTAATTTTTTTTCATAAATTGATCTCGTGATTCACTCAATTGATTCTTCTAACGAATCGTTCGCGAACAATTTCTTCTAATATAAAGATTAATCGTTCAGGAACCCTTCAGAATTGATGATTCATCGTAGAAGAATCGTTTTCAAATAATTCGATAAAATGAACGATAAAACGATACGTTATACAAATCGTTCGCGAATGATTCGATTATAAAAATAGCTCAGATATTCATCATTCGCGAATTTTCGAGCTTTTTTTACCTTGCAATTTAAACTAGCCAACTATTAATCACGTTTGCGAACAAATCGTTCGCAAACGATTATCTCATTGAAAAATATATATTTTTTAGAAAATTATCTTCAAAAGATTCGTGCGAAAAATAACATTTTTTTTTTTTCATTTACTACCCTTTTTTCAAAAATACATCAACTTTTTTCCCTCGAAGAGCTTTCCGGATTAAGTAACATTCTCACGTTCAAATAGCATCTCTACCTTTGTAAACATAAACTTTACCAATATTGTAAGAGGTCTAGGTAAAGGTTTAGGTGTTCGATATTTGATAAATAAAAAATATATTGCCAGTCGGACCTAGGATGAAACCTAGTTCAATTAAAACAAACGAAGCGGAAGCTCGAATGTGCTCTGCAGGTAGTAAAACTTTCTCCTTCAAAACTATCTTGTCGTATTATCGAAGCTCGAGAAAGTAATTTACCGAAACTGTCATCTATCGTAGAATAGCTAGCTAGCCTGGGTAGGTAAGTTGGAACGAAATTGTGTCAAAATCGTATACGTATGTTACATATAGATGGAAATTTGGGGATGAGGTTGCTAAGGGAATCTGTATTCAATGTTCACAATAAACCAAATTTTTATTTATTTGACATTTTTCGCGTATGGCATTATTGACATTTGTAATATATTTTTTTTTTGGATAAAAAAATATAAATGAAGAGATCTTTTCGTAGGTTCTTTTACCTCGTTATACGTGCGTTAAAATAAAACAAATCTCATCTTGTGGATATTTTTCCCATTATCTGAAAGTCTGATACAATGTCATTGGATCGAGCTGACAACTCTGCATACATTTGTATTTAACGATACCATTGGTAGTAATATAATTTCACGAGGTTGATACTTTATTAGCTGCCACATTGTTCAAGTTATCGACCGTTGTAAAATCAAAAGTTAAACCATCAAGCGTACATATTTGTAATTAATATGTATTTTTTCTACTCGAGTATCCGAAATGGTCATCATCACCATCATCGATATACGAACACGTAGTAGTAAGGTACCTTCATTATTCGAACTTGGAAAGCTATCGTCGATATTGCAGCATTATTTAAATGATACTTAGATGTTGTGTTTTTAATTTTTCTTCGATTCGTTTGTTGTTATTGTACAGCGTAATGTGTGTTTTCTTTCGGCAGTTTGTTTTGTTATTTTCTCTCTTTCTCACTTCGGCTTACTCTTGAAAGTGAAAAAAAAAAAAATAATAATAATAATAAAAAAAAAAATTACGATAATACATTCGACTCAAAGTTGTCGTCGTCGCATCGATTTTGTAACACTCGTGATACGCGATAGAGAGAGAAAAAGACCGAGAAAGACTGGAGGAAAACGTAGTAGTTAATTTTTCGTTGACAAAAAAAAAAAAAAAAAAACGAGGAAAAAACACATTATCGCAATTAAAACAAACGATTTAACCAATTATTAAAATATTATGCTAATCAGTTTTCGTAAAGGAGTACTTTCATTGTGTGATGCGTAGTGAGCAGCTTGGTGTACGTTCGCGCTTAACATGTACTTTTTTGAAAAATTTCCTTTGAATTTTAAATTAATTTTCGAACCTTGGATATGGACGATTAAAAATAGCCCGGCTCAGGTAAGCGCCATATGTGCTGGCGGTTTTTGCATTATTTTCACAATCGAATTATCCACGCAGTTTGGCCCGTCTGCATCTGCAATCAATGTCACTGGCCTCAATTTATGTATACGATTTTGTGATTCGTTGTGAATTAAAAATTAACGTAAAAAATTACCTATATTCGTTCGATCCGGTATTATTTTTTACTCACTTTGGTCGGTGCGTATTATACGATGGATGAGGCGATGAACGTGCCAGAATGAATTGAAGAAATTCATCTCGTCTCTCATTTGAGTAATTTCTTAAGATATCGCAACCACGTATACGCGAGTGTTAAATTATTATTGGCTTTTTCTAAAATCGTCGTGAATTGCTTTAATTCGACGTTTATACGATGTAGTTATTTTTAAACGTGTCTCAGCTCGTACGAAGCACGTATCATTGAGGAAGTTAATCTCGTCCATGCTGTAATGGTTGTTGATTTTACTATCGCTGATGGTCGGTGCTAGAAACGTACGTTCGTTCGTGGTTTGTCTTCGTCTCTGTCTCTGTAGTCTACTCACACACAACGTACTCTCGTATTTGCGAATTTTTATCGTGAAAAAGCATATTATACACATATAAACTATACTATGTGATTCGAAAAAGGCTCAGCTTTCAACTCTTGTCTGATAGATTTTCACTCCGGCTCAAGTTAAACTCGACGTACGCACACGAATATGCGTCCATGTTTACCCAACTTTGTCGTCTACCTGCCTTCGAAAGTTTACATATGTACCTACGTATTTTAGGAGAGTTTATCTTGCGCACTATGTTGGCTTTATATATAGAAGTAAAGGCTTTTATGTATATATATATGGTCAAAAATTTACATCTGTATATGTCATGTCCGTATACTACTAGTCTCCCTGTAATACGAAAACAAAAACAAAATGATGATGGTATATACACAGAGACCGAGTTCATGTGTTCGGGTGTTATTGGTATTTAAATGGATTGTTTGATTTGATGGGGTGAAATGGAAGTTTTTTCGCCATTTTACGAGAATTCGTAAGTTTCAAGGCGGATATTTATTTGGCCTAGATTTTCTGTGTAGTCGATTGTATTCGCTTCATTGCGTGAATATTGTTTACTCGGTGGGTTTTTTTTTCGCATTGTACTATCATGGTTTTTCTTCGGAGTTGGAAATTTTCGTATGTACTTTAATTATCAAAGACAATAGTTTGAATTTTCTCGAAAAGTTAGGGGCTAAATTTGAGCGAATTTTAATTCATTTACTTGCGCGAAAAATAAATAATGATGAAATATGTATTATCGATAAAGCATCATTCTAATTCCAATAGATGTTCGAAAAAAAGAACATACTCCGAAAAATAATGGAAAACAGATCGTTGAGAGCAGAGAATCAACTTTCGAAATATTATGTAAATAGGGAGCAGTGTTGACATTTTTTAGTTCAAAATGTCGAAAGATTATTACGTTTTTTTTTTTTTTTTTTTTATTTGTACAGAGATAGACATTGGTACTATCGCCTCTTTTATATTATTTTCACAATATTAAAACTAGTCTTGTTTTTATTACGATTACTATTTTAAAATCAACATGAATGGTATTTTTTTTTATTATTAAAAAAATATTCGCATCGAATAGCTTTTTCCTTTGATCTAGTAAATTGAAAAAAAAAAATTAAAACTATTGCTGGTATTTTTATCCTACTGTTGCCTCTATTTCCCATGTCACTTGATGAGATTATTTTCAAATTTATTCATATTTTTACGAAATTTTATTCTTTTTTCCATCTCACCTAACACCTACATAATCTTGGTACGAAGTAAGAAAGAGCAACTTTTTAAGAAACTGAAAAATCTATCGTACGTATGATCCGAGAAGTACTTAGTTTTATTTCATCGGTCTCCGTATGATTCGAGTTTGGATTTGAAATTTGTGTAGAGTTTTATGGTCTTTGCTTCTACAAGATATGGCAAATGCAATGTGGGAATTTTGTTCTTTTTTATCCGCTGAAATCCGTGAATTTTGTGTTATTCTCCTTCCCAAGATATTGGTGGTTGCAGGGGGGGGGCGTTGTCTAAATTAAATTATCTCGATTATGTTCGCTTGTACCTACATTGATCAATTTCAGTTTGTTGAACCCTCTCATACGACCTTTATCTTTTTATTTATTAAAAACGAGCCTATAAAGAAAAGTTGGATGGTGGGAAAAGAGGAGAGGAGGTAGAATGATGCTGGTTGCGCCAGTAATAATGAAAAAAATACTACATCAAGAATAATTTTTCTCGTGTGCTGTCTTTAATGATAAAAAAAATGACCAAAATTGAGAGTAGTTTGAAGTGTGGCGAGTGGGAGAATAAGTGTTTAATTTTCTCATTCTTGAAAAACTTCGATACTTTGTCTTTAAGCCTTCTTAATGGGCAGCTTAAGCTGAAATTTGACTACTCGCTTGTATCTGTATTCAAGAGAATTTCCAGTTTCAATTATCTTGGGAGAGCTGAAAAAGTTAATTTTAATTTTCTAAAATTTTCAAGTCGATTTTTTTTTATTCAGAGCTTGACCTAATGAACCTATGATTTTGAAATTTTATGTGCTTTAAAGGAAGAGAAACAAGAATAAATCTAGATAGGTAAAAAAGCATTACGAAATAGATTTTCTACGTTATATTGTCAATCAAAACCAGACTATTACAGACTATCGACCTACGACGGATGGGGAGGGGGGGGGTGAATATCAACGAAATCTATTTTGGGGTCTAAAAAGACGAATGAGACCATTTTTAGTCATGTCAGATATTTATTCCTTTTTACAATTAAAAATTTTTTTTTTGTCTGAACTAAAAATCATTTGCTCAGCTCAATACTGACCAAAATTGGTCAAATTTGTGTAACTGGCTTGGATTGGCGACGAATTTGATAATTTTAGGCGGAAATGACTTTGGGTCAAAATTCAGTTATGCCCAAATACCGTGGGGGGGGGGGGGATTGTTGAAGGGTTTCAAATGGGAAAATTGTTTGGTTTTGTGGTTTTGAAGCAATTGATAGAGAATCAAAAGTTGTATATCATCTTAAAATCAGCCTCCTAGGTCAATTAGGAGGGGAGATATGGGATATTTCCTTTTTTTGGCTCTGAAAAGAATTGTTCCATGTGTACATCCCCTCCTCCACCTTCATTGAGCTGTTAGGTTGAAATTTGGTTTGTAGATTTGTGCTTTTTGTGGGTATCAACTTTTCTGTCCTAGCCCCCCCCCCCACACACAGTCTTAAATAAGTGGTTTTTTAGGAGGTTTTCCTATTTTTTTGAGTTCATTCCACGCATTATACCCCTCCAATTGACCAAGGTATTGTAAATTTCACATGTACATTTAGTAGAAGTCCGAAATGTGCGTTTGTGGTTTTAAACTTTTCAGTCCCATTACACCCCCTTGCAGTCTGGAAAAAATGCAGTTTTACTGAGTTTTTCTTATTTTTCAAGTTTATTCCATTCATATACCTCTTCCAACTTGATCTAGGAAGTTGAAGGGTACCTACGGTCAAGATAGATGATTCCATCCTGTCTTCAGATTTTTAAAATTATCATGTAATATTAAGGGAAGAGGGGGAGAGGGCCCTCAAAACAAATTTTGAGCGTGAAAACCACCTCCCCCTTGAATTCTCAGTTTTTTAAGGATTTTTTTTTCATATCATGTACCGACCAAAATCGATTGGCTGCGGATTAGATATATATAAGTGAAGATAAATTTGGGTCAAAATTCAGTTTTGCCCCATTTCGGGAGGGGGGGGGTGTGCTGAGGGGTCACAAACATATAAATTTTTCCAATTTAAGCTAATTGATAGAGAACCAAATGGTCGATAGCATATCCAAAAATCAGCCTCCCAAGTCAATTAAGAGGGGAGATATGGGTGGTTTCCCCCTTTTTGACCCCGGAAAAGGGCTGTTCCTTCCCTATCTCCCCACCAAATTTAGCTAGGAGGTTGAAATTTGGTATGTACATTCAGTTGATGCTCTAGATGTGCCTTTTGGAGGTTTCAACTTTTTAGCTCCATTACACCCCCTCTCAACCCAAAAAAAAAAATGATTTTTTGATCGCTTCTTCTCATTTTTGAAATATTTTGAGTTTGTTTCACACAAACCCCGCCCCCCAAATTGAACTAGGAACTTGAAATGAGGTAAGCAAATTTATTAGGGGCCCTAGATGTGCTTTTTGGGGGGTCACGACTTTTCGTCCCCACTTCACCCCCTCCCAGCCTCAAAAAAGTGGTTTTTTGATCGTTTTTTCTTATTTTTTGAGTTCGTTCCTCGCATAATTCCCCTCCAAATTGAGCTAGGAAATTGAAATTAGGTAAGTACATTCTGTTGGGACCCTAGATGTGCCTGTTGGGAGTCTCGACTTTTCTGCTCCATTACACCCCTTTACAGCCAACTTAAGCTAGGAAGTTGAAATCAGGTATATGATGCTCTAGGTGTGCCTTTCGGCGGTCTCGACTTTTTAGCTCCATTGAACCCTTCCTACCCGCAATGCTTTTTTCCAATTCTCATAATTGTAATATGTCACGAAAATCAGGCCAAAAATGATGCATCGCTGTGCAATTCTTTTTTTTCCTCTCTCATGATTTAATTTATAAAACTGCATCGGTTCCAGTTGTCTTAATATTTTTGAATACTTTATGCTGCGAATCTTTTTTACATTTCTCCCAACATAGTATAATTTTTCTCGAAATAAACCCAGAAAACTGTGTTGGATGATTTTTCATCATCGAAAACGTGCTTCGTAAATAAAAATTCGTCTCTGTATAATATCGTATTTTAAGTGCCGAAAAAAAAGCCACATCCACACATGGAGCTCTTCTGTCTTCGCACGATTCATCATCGTGTAATACGTATCAGCTTGTTCTCTTTCAAGTATGGCTAAAAGACATTTTCGTCAAGTACGCGACGTTCATGTAGCGCAGAATTAAAGTATAAAAATTGATAATCGATCGTAACTGGTGAAATGACATTTAAGCCGACAGTTATGTAGCTCTCTACCCTTTGCCATGGTGTGTCTTCGGCGTAGCGCGATGGCGACCGCTCTGCAAGGGTAATGAGCTTTTTTCGTCGATATTATTACGTAGGCTATACAAACGTAGCCCGAATGAATAGAAGTGCATGCATTGATATGGTGTACATACATACGTATACATACGTACATACTAACAGAAAAAAAATTTAATCCTCTAAAACACCACGAACATGGCTAGGATGGTGGCGAGAGCTATTTTGGCGCGAAGGCGAAATTGTCATTTGTCGGTGGCATTAGCAGAAGCGATATTCGCCATGTGCTATATAGGTCAACGTATTCGTTATAAAGTATGCTATAAAATTTCCATTGTTGGATTAAATCCGGCTCTTTTCGTATACTCGATTGTAATGTTGTAAAAGTACTTATTTGGGTAAGTAAAATACACCATACACACGATGGTGATACTATATTCCAGCAGCATCACACTACTCTTGCAGGTTTATCCATAGATACCAGGATAGAAGTAAATCGAGCGAGGAAAAAATTTCATGTATGTGTGTAATGAAAAATTCTCGTACTCTTGTACACGCAGCATGGTGCTTCTGCTTAGATTATATTTTTATGCGATATAAATATTAACTAAAATTCGCATCGTATGTACGAACGAACACGAACCGAACGAGAAGAAAAAAGTACGACAACGACGTGGATAAGGGTGTCGTGTCTGCGCCGAAAAGAACAAAAAAAAAAAAAAAAAAAGGAACCATACATGTATGAAAATTTATACCAACGAATGGTAGAAAAATTGACCTTTCCCAAGAGGGATACGTGAAGCCGCGTGCGCTACCCGCGCCATCAGATTTGACCCTTTGCGTGCCTCGAGTCTCGAGATGTGCAGGTTTCAGTTTTACTCGGCGTTTTTCACCGTAACACCGCGTCCAAGTATCACGTGTCTCGCCGAGCATTTGATTTTCTTTTCTTGCCGCCGGATCTCGTGGTAAATAAAATCGCGAGTTGGAAATAATTAGACCGAAAACGCGATGTGTATTGTTTAAAGACTTATTTAATATGCGATGACGATGATGATGATGATGATGGTGGTAGTGGTGGTGTTATTGATTTAGCATACTAATAGTTGACTATATAGTTTGGCTTTTGTTTAAAATACCGCTGTCGGGTTCCTTCGTGTTTCGTACTCCTTTTCGCGGATTTTTTTTTTTTTGCCCCTCATCTCATTATCAAATCGTGTGTTTGTACGTGAAAGGTGTTAAAGTTTATGAATAATCATTCTGGTAAATGGAAAATTTCTTCGACGAAGATTGTGTGCTGGTTTCATTTTTTTTTTTTTTCATCGTATAAATATACGTACAGGGGGAGGATTATATCATATACGAAGCTGTGTAGTAATATTTGAGCTGAGAATTTTCATATAAAATATATTGCTTCTGTCAAGTACATAATATGAAAGGCTTTGCACTTTGTTACGAAATTTTTTTAATATTTTCACGTTTTCGCGACGAGTATGAATGGGTCGTACTTTAGAGTATACCTATATATATATATCTACGTACGTAGGCTGTACATATACAGTGATAATATTTCTACGTAGACTGTACTTATGTATTAGTCAAGTGTTAAACGAATATACCCAATGAATCGTACTGTATAATACGATTGCCTTAGGGTACGTACGAATGGTTTTTAAAAAGGCATCATTTATTGCTACAAATATAATTGCCTACACATAAGCTAGCCAATTTTACACCTTCTATGTAGTAGGTGTGCTGAAAAAAATAATCTAAATTGTACCAGAATTTTATTCGTGTGTGATTTTGATCCCTTGAGAAAGTGGACGAGTGATGTTTACAAGTATGGCGAGTTTTATCTCTCGAGTCGTTGTTTTCTTATCTTATTTTTTTTTTTTAATCTCTCGAGATATATATCAAATATATCCACTTGTGAGTTAATCTCGAACTGCTTTGTTATTCGTTCGATAGTCGTATTTTTTTTTATGGATGATTTTTCCAAATGTGTGGTCCAGTTGGTACATGATTTTCACTCGTATAAGGAAATACAGAATTCGTACGATGTTGGAACTTTTTTATGTATTATTTGTACGTACATTTTATCGAGAATGCTATAAAACTCATTGTTTGGCTTTCTTGATAAATTTAAGAAGTTGTAGCGATTTGAATACGTGTTTGCTTTGTACTGTCTTCAACATTGCGAATGGAATATTTTCTCGTGTGTAATCGAAAAGCTTCTGTATTGAATTTGACTATTTTTTATATCGATGAGGTCGTGAAGGTTTCCTTATAATGTATCATCTGCTGGACAGGTCTTGTCAATGCGATCACAAATTGCCCAAATATTAGATACTTTATGAAAAATGGTTGCAGCTTTCATAGATTTTATAAAAAGCTTGTGGAATAGAATAATTGAAAAATCATCAAAAATTGTTAAAATTACTTTCAAGCATCTTAAGTAGACGTGGCCATTTTTTAGGCTGTTTTTCTGTGTCATATTATCAATGAAAATTTATCGAGCAACGGCAGTTTGAGGGGGGGGGATACTAACATAATCTGTTTTGAAGTTCTAGATGACCATTAAGATAATTTTTGGCCATGTCAGATATTTATTTTTATTTTATTATTTTTTTCCCCCAGCATGAAAATCATTTACTTTACTCGATACTGATCAAAATCGCTCCAATTCGGTCAATCGACTCGGTTTGGCAGCGTATTAGATACATATGAGTGGGGATGACCTTGGGTGAAAATTCAATTTTGTCCCATTTTGGGGGAGGAGATGCCGAGGGACCAAAAACACAAAAATTGTTCCTTTTCAAGTGAATCGATATAGAATCCAAAATTGTACAACATATTCAAAAATCAACCTCCTAAGTCAATTAGGAGGGGAGATATGGGGGATTTCCCTCTTTGTAGCCTTGAAAAAGGGCGGTTTCTTCCCTATATCCCTAGCAAAATGAGCTAGGTAGTTGAAATTTGGTATGTACATGTAGTAGAGGCCCTATAGATGTACGTTTTGGGGGTCTCGACTTTTCAGCTCCATTACACCCCCCTCACAGCCCCAAATATGTAGTTTTTTGGTCAGTTTTTCCTATTTTTTGAGTTTGTTCTTCGCATAACTTCTTTCAAAATTGATCTAAGAACTTCAAATTAGGTATGTACATTTAGTAGCGATTGTAGTTGTACCCTTTGAGGCTTTCGACTTTTCAGCCTGATTGCACCCCCTCACAGTCCTGAATTTGTGGGTTTTTTTGCCGTGTTTTCTAATTTCTAATGTTTGCTCCTCGCGTAACTCCCCTCCAAATTGGGCTAGTAAGTTAAAATTAAGTATATACAGTCGGTAAGGACCCTAGATGTGCCTTTTGGGGGTTTTGACATTGTAGCCCCATTGAACTCTTCCTATTCTCAATGGTGATTAGGAAAAAAGCATCGCTTTACAGTGCATTTTTGCAATTATCATAATTTTAATATGTCACGAAAATTAAGCTGATAAATCATCCTTTTTTTTTCAAATTTTTTTTTCAGAATTTTAGCTTGTTTACAAATACTATGTAGTATTGAATCGTTTCTGAGGGGCTGGGGATTTGAGGTTAATTTTGGAGCCAATGGTTTCGATAACCACAAATGCATATCGAGGGTAATACTAAATACAAAAGCTAGATTTCAACCTCCTTGCTCAATGTAGAAGGGAGCTCGTTAACGAATCAAATCAAAAAACAGATAAATTAAGCCAATTGCAGATGTACTTTTTAGAGGTTTCCAAGCCATGCAGTTTGAAGGATGAGCGTTTACAGAGGAGGAAGGAAAAACTCGAAAATTTTCAAAAAGCAATCCTAACGTAAGTTTGCTCGAGGATGCAAAGAAGTTGGAAAATCGAAACCTCCAAAAACTATAGCCAAGGCATTCTCTTCAATCTGCATGTAAAATTTCAGCTTTTTAGTTTAATTTTGACAAAAGTGATGCTAATAATTGGCCTTTTTCAAGATTAAAAAGAGGGGAAATCTTCATATCTTCTTCTCTTATCGAAATAAAAAGCTCATTTTTGGATACATTATACAACCTCCCCTCCTTCCCCACAAATTTGGACATGACTGAATTTTGACCCCAGGTCATCCTTACTTATACGAGTCAACTGATGAAATTTGAGCGATTTTGGTCAGTATCGAGTGGAGCAAATCATTTTAGTTTTCGGAGAAAATCTGACATGCCTAAAAAAATCCCCCTTCTTCCCGCCAGCCCCTCGTATTCGAAGTAGAGTGAATTATTAAAAAATTCCAATGTTATTCATTTTTCTAAGTTTTAAGATCTGGACAAAAGTGAAAAAAGTACTTTCATTTGTACGTTAATGCAATTGCAAGGGATTGGGAGGGATTCGAAGCAACCACTTTTCCACGGCCAGCGATAAGAGGGCTTTCTACGCCCCCCCCGGCCACCTATTATTGAGCCAACTCCTCAAAATGTGTTCATAAAAATTTAATAAGCGGATAAGAATAATGAAATATCACCTGTGGAGGTCAGAAATGCCCTTCAATTCATATTTTTGGAACTTTCATTCATGGTATTTCTCAAAAAATGAAAGACTTGAGCCCCCCTCCCCTGCTCCTAATTTTGACCTCTCTCCGCCTATTCAACATTCTCCAAAACCTTCCTAAAACCGAATTCTGAAGCTAAACAATTTCCCAATTTGATCAAATTCAATCCTCTGATCTTGTTTTGCTATCGACAAAAGGCACATCTAGCATTCCTACTAGATCTATATGCCAAATTTCAACCTCATAGCATATTTTGAAGGGAAGATATACGTGGGGTAAACTCAAACAAAGAGATAACCCGCCCAAAAATCACTTTTTCGAGGGCTGCGAGGGAGGTTCAATGAAGCTGAAAATTTGAAATCTTCAAAAGACACATCTACGACTCTTACATGCCAAATTTCCACCTTCTGGCTCAATGTAAGGGAGCTGTTTTCAAGGTCAAATAGAAGGGAAACATCCATACCTGCCCTTCTAATTGACTTGAAAAGCTGATTTTTGGATATGCTATACAACTTTTGATTCCCTATCGTGTGGCACAAAAAAAGAGCAATTTTATCGATTTTCATCCCTCAGTCCCCCCTTCCCCAAATTTTGGCGTAACTGAATTTTGATCCAAGGTCGTCTTCGCTCGATAGTATCAAATGTACTGCCAATTGAAGCTTATTGCCCAAATTTCACCTATTTTGGACGGTATCGAGCTGAGCAAATGATTTTTAGTTTCGTGAAAAAAAAATTAATAAATAAAAAGGAATCAATATCTGTTATGGCCAAAAATGATCACAATGGTTTTAGAAGAACTCTGAACGGATTTCGTTGATACTCCCGCCTTCCGGCCTCCTTAGGTCGGTAGTCCCGTAATGATATGGAAAATCAGCCAAAGAAATGTTTAAAAATTACATCGTTACCATTAAATGAGCCCATTCCTATGCCGTTGAAGTTGCGAACAAATAAAACTCCAACAGTTCGAACCAAAAATACTGGAAGAAGCGTTTTCGAATGAAAATTCAAGCGTATTAAATATGAATTAAATATTCAAGTATACGTGAAAATATTCAAATGACAAATTTCATCGAATCAGCGCCTACCTAGCCGAAGGTGTTAAAGGACTCGAATATTGAGAACTGTAAACTTTAATTTTCAAGAGCAACGAACATAGCCGATTGATGAAATTTGCATACAAACTGCTTTATAGCAGGTACGTATAACCTGAGGACGTAACTTCAAAGAAAATTTAATTACATTTTTTAGTTCACCTATAATACGCCGCTTCCAACCTTGTCCTCTCTCCTTGAGAAAAGAAAAAAAAAAAAGGAAAGAAAAAAAAAGAAATACAAAATCGAAAATGGTAATACGACGATAATCCCTTCTTGACTCGAAGCACTCAGACAAGGAAAAATTTTCGTATAATGAATAATCACGTTTCATAAATCGAAGCTGATGATATTATACGACAAAAGGCTTTTGACCTTCTAAAAGTGGATCTAATCGTTAATAACGAGGTTTAGAATAGGTATATATTTGTGAAAATATACACCTACAAATGCTTACATACATTTACGTCGTTGATAAATTAGAACCTACATAATTATTTGTATATATGCGGAGAAAAGGTAGTGGAAAAATTATCGTATTACGGTATGCGAAAATAGTTATACAATCTACCCCTTTGTCTGGGTCCTTCTTACCCATATTTATAATGATTATGTTCGGGGAGCTCAGTCGAATGTATTAGTGCCAGGAAGCATGTGCCAAGTGGTTAACCATTTCTGATATGTACGATAATCGAGTGATTCGAGAAGACGAAGAATATGAGACGAAACCTACCTCGACTCAGGTATCGTATTTGAAAAATTATATGAATTTTTCTTCGGTTCGGTTAATATTTCATCATCGAGTAGAGAGACTGCTGCTACGTTAAATAGGTGACAACCGGAGTGAAAATGTCTTTGATATGCTGTGGATATAGCGAAATGTCAAGGATAGAGAGCATACAGTGTTTTATATCAATTTTTCATTTTTAATGAAATTCTCAAAAGTTGAAAACTGTTTTTAGTTTGAGATTTTTCTAAATAGTAGACGTTTTGTTTTGAAAAATGATGTTTTAAATCCGAGTAAGAAGGTCTTTTGCAGTATAAATTATTCGTCGTCGTCGTCGTCATCTCGTCAACGTGATGCTGATGGTACAAGTCTCAAAAAATATACAAGAACCATTTGTAGATTTCTTTTTTTTTTTTCAAAATTATTTTCGAGATCGATTTCCTTCTATTATTAGAGAGAAAATTACGCTGAAAAGTTCACCGATTCGACGAACTGTAAAAGTGTCATTATCACATTTCAATTAATTTGTACCAGTCGTCTCGAGTCTTATTTGCGCCAATATGGTTAAAAGTTTTATGAAAATATTTCCCCCTATATATGAGGTCGTAGTTTATTTGATTTTTCGGTACATGTTGGCAATATGGCGGAAAATAAACTTTCACATTTCACACGTCGATTTGGAAAAAGTATCGCGTTTCAGTAAGTTGATGAATTTTTTACTCGCGTTTTTATAGCTTGACGATGATTTGCGCGATGCGATGCTTTCGGTAATGGCTCGAATGCGACGTGACTTTACCAGCAGTGTAAATAAAATCAACTACACGGCTTATGGAAGGCGTTACTGTGGGATTTACCTGGCTGTGAAAGGTTTTTCTTCGCACATCGTTCCGTTTGTAAATAATAGGTAGAGGTACTGTATGTAGGAGACGAAGAGAACGGGAGAGAGGAGCGCAGTTAGAAAATGTGATCGCTTTAATTTAACGACCCGAAAGTCCGCTCAAGAATCGAATTATTAGCTTGATTAGATTTGAAATCGGATATGAGAATGGGAAAATAAGCTTTTAGACGATTTCGAGTGGCGAATTAAGGTAGCAGTTTTACGTCTAATTGTCAGCATTTGTTTCGAAAACAGCATTGAAGATGGTAGATTTTTTATCGCATGCCGAAATAAAAATTCCACAAATTAATTTCAATGAATCTGAATTTAAAGTGATCTGGCGAAGGTGGCGTTTCAAGGTCGATAATGCTAATCTTACACAGCCTTTACCTAGGTTCTCTTTTCAAATTGTACGTTAAGCTGAAAAAAAAGCATCGCTGAAAGGTCGAAACCCGTAAAAGGCACATCTAAAGTCCCTACTAAATATGCATACCTAATTTCAAGTTCCTAGCTCGATTTGGATAGAAAGTTATGCGAGGAACAAATTCAAAAAATTAGAAAAATCGCCCAAAAATGTCTATATTTAGGACGGTGGGGGGAGGGGAGGTGAAGTGCAGTTGAAAAGTAGATACGCTCAAAAGGCACATCTAGAGCCCCTACTAAATGTACATACCTAATTTGACATTCCTAGCCTAATTTGGAGGGGAGTTATGAGAGGAACAAACTAAAAAAATGAGAAAAAACAACCGAAAACCCACTTCTTCGGGACTGTGAAGGGGTGACATGGGGCTGAAAAGTCGAGACACCCAAAAAGCACATGTATGATCCCTACTAAATGTACATACCTAATTTCAACTTCCCAACTCAATTTGAAGGGGAGTTATGAGAGGAACAAACTCAAAAAATGAGAAAAAAAACAACCAAAAACCCACTTCTTAAGGACTGTGAAGGGGTGAAATGGGGCTGAAAAGTCGATATCCTCAAAAGGCACATCTAGAGCCCCTAATAAATGTACATATGTAATTTCAAGTTCCTAGTTCAATTTGGAGGGGAGTTATGTCGCAATCAAACACAAAAAATTCCAAAAATGAGAAGAAGCGATCAAAAAAATCACTTTTTTTTGGGTTGAGAGGGGGTGTAATGGAGCTAAAAAGTTGGAACCTCCAAAAGGCACATCTAGAGCATCAACTGAATGTACATACCAAGTTTCAACTTTCTAGCTCAATTTGGTGGTAAGAGAGGAGAGGAACAGCCCTTTTTCAGGGTCAAAAAGGGAGGAAACCCCCATATCTCCCGGTTTAATTGACTTAGGAGGTTGATTTTTTGATATTCTGTGCAACATTTAATTCTCTATCAATAAGCTTAAAAACGGGGCAATTTTTGCGTTTCTGAACCCTCAGTACCCCCTCCCTCAAAATGGGGCAAAGGTGAATTTTGACCCAAATTCATCTCCACTCGTATATATCTAATCCGCCGACAAACTGAGCCGATTGACCAAATTAGAGCGATTTTGGTCGATATCGAGCGGAGTAAACGATTTTAATGTTCGTAAAAAAAAAAAATATATACCTGGCATGGCTAAAAATTGTCTAAAACGGATTTTGTTGATATTCCCTCCTCATCCGCCGTTGTTTGATAGACTGTAATAGCCTGATTTTCATTGATAATATTACGTAGAAAATCGGTCTAAAAATTGGAGCAGAAATAATCCAAGTCCACAGGGAAAACTTTTGTTTGAAAAAATTTTATTCATTTCATTTGCTGCCACTGTCAAAAATTTCTTATTGTTTCATTCGTTTATGATGGGAATGATATAAGCTTTCTGTCGAAAAATTAGGTCATCTTAGTTGTTTATCAATTGATATAGCAAGTGACACTGTTTCGTTCGAAAGTGACTCTAGTGTTCAATGGACGAACTGAATCATTTTGTTTTTTACCTATGAATAGTCATCAAAAGACTGAATTGTTTACTAAACAAATGAAGTCAGATTGTTCGTTTGTAGGTCACTTAAAAATGTTGAAATTTTTTCAATTTTCTTCAATATGAGAACCTTTTATCAACGATTTTAAATTTCTGAAAATTTAATTTTTATAGCCCGATTTGCTACATGTGCTATTGTCAAAGAAAACCATGCAATTACAATTTATCGACCTACCGCGGATAAATGAGAGTGGGGGCGAATATCAATAAAATCTGTTTTGGAGTCTTAGCAATTTTCCCACTGAAGAGTACAATCATTTAGTCGGCTCAGTAGAGACTAAAATCGTTTGTTTTTTGTCACTGCGCTCGGATTGACGTATGGTTACGTATGTATGAGTGGGGATGACCTTGACCTAAAATTCAGTCATGTTCAAATTTGGGAGAGTGAGTGCCAAGTGGGAAAAATAGTAAAATTCGCTCATTTTTGAACTAATCGAAGAAGAATTAAAAGTTATTTATCATATCCACAAATCAGCTTCCTACGTCTGTTAGGTGGGGAGATATGAGGGTTTTCCCCTTCTCGACCTTGAAAAAAAATTGTTTCACGGATAACTCCTTTCCTAATTGAACTAAAGAGTTGAAATTTGGCATGTAGCTTTAGTAGAGGTCCTAAATGAGTCTTTTGAACATTAAGACTTCTCAAACTCATTGCCCAAGGCTGTAAACTGAAAGCAATTCAGTTCTGGTTTCGGTTTTCAGTTTTTAGTTTTCTATTTTTGGCTTTTTAGTTTCAGTTTCAATTTTAGCTTCAGTTTCAGTTTTTTGGATTTCAGTTCCAGTTTTACTTTTTTACCACCACGCTCAGGTCAAAAGTAACTAAATGGGTGGAAATATCATATTTTTTTTTCATTTCCGGTGGAAATCAATAATATTTGACCTCGAACTTGAACTCAAAACTAAAATCTTAAAACTGAAACTGAAACTAGAAAAAAGTTTCAGTTTCAGTTCATCAATTTTTTTCAATTTTTCATTTCAATTTCAGTTTTTACAACTCTGCCTTATTATCTCCCCTTTCAGTCGCAAAAACAATAGTAGGGGGAGGGTGTAGACATTAGAACTTGAAGATAGAAATCAGCGGACACAGGGGGAAGGGGATTACGGAAATTGTTTGTCCATTGTTACTCAAAACTTCTCCGTTAGGAGCGCTGTTCACCAATTCCTATTCAACCTTGTCATAATTCTGATTTGTCAAGATCTCAGACGTATATGACGTAGATTATTTCAGATTTCTATCTATAGAAAGAATAACTTCTGACCAATGGCAGTTGAGCCAGAATTAGTTGAATAGCGCCTCTACATGGGAAAAGGTCAAAACTAAAAATGGTAATATCTTTAACCTTCTGATGGAAAATTTACATCTTGGTGTTTCGCTGTCTATAATTTGAGGTGAAATTAGGTCTGGCCTTTGGCCTATTTCAAATTTATTCTACGTATACCCCCTCTCCTTCCATTGAACTGGGGAGTTAAAATTTGGCATGTAGCTCCGGAGGGGAGGGGTCTAGATTTTTTTTGGTGTTTGAGCCATTTTATTACAATATTAACCTCTATCCCTACCGCACATGAAAAAAATACATCTCAGATCGCTGCTAAATTTTATTTCGTGAAAAAATTCACGCAATAGCATGATATATTGAGTAGTTTAATGAAAAACAAATGAATTGAAGTTCGCAAGTGGGAGGGGAAGTCAAAAAAACGATAGAAGACGTCATTAGTATGAACATTTTCAATCAATCGGTTTCATATTTATTAATGAAATGATCATAGGCCTTGCTACGATTTAAAATTAATCGCACACTGAAAGGAGGGATCGCGTGTTCGACTTGAATTTTCTAATCCTTTTACTAATTTTTTTTGACAGAGTAATTACATGTATTAACACCCGTTGATGAAATTTATTCATTTAAGGCCTCATGAACGGTACCTTGGCCTGGTCAAAAATTTCTCACCGACAGGATCCAAATTTTCTCCGAGTGATGGGTTGGGACTGCCCTTCGAGGGGAGAGGGGGCGTCTGAATTTTTTGAAATAACGCTGTCTCTTTTCCCACTCCTCAGCGACATCATTAAACATCGTGAAATATTTTTCAAAATGATTAATTTGTAAATCCTTTTTTATTCGTGAACGAATATCTATAAAATAATGAATTTAATTTTACGACTTTATTTTTTTGTAAAAGCTTCTCGTGTAGAGTAAAGTTGATATAAGATAAAAATCTAATAAATATCATTTGTAATTCGTTCGCGTGTATAACACTGTTACCAACATGTGCGAATATATCGGATAAAACATTGCTGAAGATTTTCACTTATGTCTACGCAGTTATGCACCTACTTTACTTAGTCTTTTATTTATTTATTTATTATAGTTTTTCGAGTGTAGTAAACACACTTTAAGGTGGATCGTACATGGGTAGAATTTTTATTACCACGTGTTTCATTCATTTCCATTATATACAAAGTAAATGTAAGACGAGAAAAAAAATAAAAAAAAAAAACTCTAATAAAAATCCATGTTAAGGTTCGCTCGGACAATTTATGACGATAAAAGCATTTTCGGTATACTTACGCTAATCTATTTTTCGTATATTATTTACCATTATCTTTAATATAGCGAATTTTCGAATCGAAATCGGCGCATTCTATTTGTACTTTACGTATATTTACCAATGCTACCTACATACTTGAGCTTACGATAGATGAGCTTTGAACAACGTATATCTACCGTATAAAATTCGAACTATTTTTGATTTTCGATCAGCTATATAGTTTAAATAATAAGAATTCCAAATACCTTAAAGGATCCTTAATACAACAAATACGTGCGCGTTGAATAGAGTAAAACGACGAAGAACAAAAAAAAAAAGAAGAGAAAGGAAAAAAAAAATGTATAATATAAAGTGAGGAAGATTCCTATTCCAAACCGGCAAAATGTACAAGGTACTCGTCATCATCGCAGTAGGATGGAAGATGACACAATAAGCGGGAAAATTCTCTCTATAAACTACGTATAATATATAAAGGTACACCCACGTATCGCAGTCGTTCATCAGCAATTTTCGAGCGAAAATTTCTATCGTCGTTCGTTTTGCGTTCGTCTCTGTCTCGAGTATTATTTTAAATAAATAACGAGCCCGGAAAAAAACATTAGTAATATGGTTAGGAAAGCTTGTACCTTACCTACGTAGAGCTTTCTTCTCCTTCATCATTGTTTATTTACACAGGACGTAACGTTATACAAGGTGTCCTGTCTCAATATGGACCCCCTTCAATCAGTAACTATGCAGCACATACTGAGTCTATGTATGTATGCTTGCATGACCTGCGAATTAAAGGGGCTGAGTTATACTCATTTGAACATTTTTTTTTTTTTTTTGAAATATTCCGCGCATTCGAATTTATTTTTCGGAAGAACCATTATAGATAGAATGCTGGGGTTTAAGTCAGAAGGCAGAGAATTTTGTGTGGAATATAATAATGTGATCATTTTTCTAGGTACATCATTGGCTGAGCGTGTAGCAATTGAAATAATCGAAAAAACGTGTTTAAAAATGTGCACTTTTCACTATTTTTTTCAAAAATATCAAAAATTTGTTCTCATAGCCTATCCTTATTAAAGGTGTTTTTGAATGAAAAATTTGCTCAAAACGATCTCCATCTCTCTCTAAACAGAGCCAATGCACTCACCAGAATCAAATAGAGCCATTTTAATTTTTTAATTTCAGTCGAGGTTTGAGGTACTAATGTAGAAAATCGTGAATGTACTCACATTAGGTCGATTGATGAGCTATTACTGTGGAAATTTTGTATTTTCGGTAAAATGTGTACACGAGATGTAGTACAAATATTTGATAATAAAACGAGACAAAAGATAATCGAAGAAGTTGAAAATTTTGGAAAAATAAACGAAAATTTTGACAAAGCAGAACGAATTTTTTTCTAGTGAGATAGTATCCATTTAGTGAGAAAGCAAACGAATATTAAGGGGAAAATTTGACAAGAGGCCAGAAAAAAAAACAGATGGAAGTTGAATTTTGAAAGAGCCAGCATGCTTTTGAAGAGCTCAGATGAAAATTTCTTATCACAATGAAAAAATATGTTCTTTTAATTTTTTTTGGCCACGTTTTTTCACAACTTCAGATGAACAAAACTTTATATCTTAGAAGGATAGTGGGGTGGGGCTGTCGCCATTGAAAAGGTTGACCTTTTTCCATTCAAAAACACCTTTAATAACGATAGGTCATGAGAACAAATTTTTGAAATTTTTGAAAAAAAAAAATAGTGAAAATTGCACATTTTTAAACACGTTTTTTCGATTATTTCGATTGTCACGTGCCCAACCAATTACGTATCTAGAAAAATGACCACATTATTATATTCCGCACAAAATTCTCTGTATTCTGGTTCAAACCCCAGCATTCTATCTATAATGGTTCTTCCGAAAAATAAATTCGAATGCGCGGAATAAATTTCAAGAAAAAAATATTTTCAAATGGGTATATCTCAGCCTCTTCAATCGGTAGGTTAGGCAAGCATACATACATAGACTCGGTATGTGCTGCATAGTTACTGGTTGAAGGGGTTCCATATTGAGGCGAAACACCCTGTATAAAATGTTTTCTGTTCTATTCGAGCGTAGCGTTTTTTAAATATTGTCTACGAGATGGTGAAATGCAGCTATAATAATCATTTATACGGGAGCACAGCATATATAGCATATAGATATACTATACACAATTTATATAAAAGTTTACAATACCAGAAAAGTGTATCGAGCATGGTACAGCGGAGCAGTACTGGGAAGTCCAATATCGTATCTTGAGACCAGACATTGAATTTCGTAAAGATCGATACTTTTGCGAGCGACTTTACGTCTGCGAGTTTGCGAAATACAAACGCGATTATCGTACAGATACGTTATTGCAATTGTGTCGGATGCTGTTTGGTTCTAGGCAAAGGGGTGAGGGTGAGGACGAGGGCACATAACGAAATCAAATTTCAAACTCGTACTGCCAGCCAGCGAACTAAGTTATAATAAAGGCATTTTTAAAGTAGGTCGTATCCTTGGATTTTTTTTCGGGGCCTTTTATTAGCCGGTTGATGGAAAATCACCTACGGTGATTACGTAATGTTTTCCAACGGTATCCGGAAATTTTAACGCTATATTCGAGGTGAAGGGGTACGTCGGTCGTCTAACGTCGCGTCAAAGGCGTAAACACAATTCGTTAATTTTTTTGTCAATTGGTCAGCTATACCGTGTTGGCCGCAATAAATCACTCAGCGTGAAAGATTTTCGTATTTTTCAACGAGTCTTTTGTCCCAGTGTACGTAAATTTATTATTTATACATAATCGATAAAGTTAAATTCTAATTGCTTTATTGTCGGCCAGTTTAGTTATAGCAGCGATTTACTCGTAAATGAACATCAATGCTGAAAATTTACGCAGCCGTGTACGTTTTGCATGTGTCAAAACTGTTCGTTACACGTAATTGCTTTGCTAAGTTCGAAACGGTGTGTAAGATTTTAATGTACGTACCTTTTGTTATTTACCTACCTTCCTGAATTTAACGAGACACCACACAACAACAGCTTCGTACAGGGTGCCAATCATGGACTTGAAAAATTTACTCTGCTTACCTAAGCTAATATTTATAATAATTAATTAGTTTTCCTGGTTGTCGTCTTCACCATCATCAGAAGAAGAGGGGGAAAAAATCACCTAAAACCTATATCCGCGTATAATTACTCGTTGGTAGCTGAAAGGTATAGAGCATGGTGAGGTTTTAGCTTATCATCGAGCTTCGAGCTGTCAAATATAGTATACACTTGGTGGGTTAGAAAAAAATAAAAAATAAATGATGCAAATATTAAGGCTATACCGGTATAACTGTGTTTTTGTATCGATCCGATCTTTCTATATATATATATATATCTGTCTAAGCCATAGCAGCGTCTATTCAACGATTGTTAATTGTTACAAATCGAAATTACGATTGTGTATGCATAGGGTGGTGGTATTTTCCTCAATTTTACGACAATGACCCTTAAATTACCTACCTTTTTGCATAGGTTTGCGAGTAAATATGTAAATTTAGCTCAGACCCCGAGCTACGTACAAATACAGTTTAACGACCGAATAAAATACCTCCTAATTTTTTTTTTGCATCGCATCGCAAAGGCTATGTAGGTACCTACTAACTAGACCTATCTATAACCCAGAGTCATGAAATATCGCGAGTTCGCCTATCAATTCGTGTACACGTGAATTTATCCGCTGGTTTACCGATCGTGAGGTATTCGATAGAATTCAAGGCGAAATGAAAGATGACTGGAATGAACGATGCTGTAAACTATATTAAATTCATCGTCCTTATTCTATACGTTTATCTTATACCTACGAATGCAAACTCGTAAAAAAAATATGCAACAATAAAGATGATAAAACAGGAATACTCTAGTTGGTTGTTTTTTTATTTCATTGGTTTTTGTAGAAATTTTCCGTAAAATTATTCATTTCGAAACTGCGTATATGTTCCTTTCAAACAAACAATAGCGATTGTGAAATGTACGAGTATCGAAAATTAAGAAAATCCGCCGAACAGTTGTAATAATTTGGCAACATTGTAATATTTTCAAGTTACCGTTGTATGCCCGATTAATAATTAATGTGTTGAGAAATCGAAAAGCAAAATGTTTTCATTTACACGGAAATATTTTACGTCAGACATTTTTTTCTTTCAATAATAATCGCGCCTGTCTTTTCTAGAAGATTTTATGAAACGTTTTCGAATAATTTTTATTATTTACGCATAAATCACTATTGATGAACTATTCATGAGGAATTTCCATTCGAACGAATGTTCAACTTGGAAATGAATCATTATTTGCAAACTGCTTAACAAATTGATTTTTTTTTCTGTCTTGAAAAATTATATCGTTTGCGTGTAAATTTTCTCATTCAATCATTAATGAAATGTTCGGTTTTACTATGTAACGTAGGAGTAAAAATTTTCAAATTGAATTTATTCAGTAAGAATTGTAAAAGAATAGTTTTTGTAGGATCATTCATAATTGAACGAGTCGTTGGCGAACTGCTTTCGTTATTTTTATCATAAATGAATCAGTTATCGTAAGTTTCATTACAGTTTTTGCGAATTACTTATTGATCACTTTGCATGCATTTATCGATGAATAGTTCGCGAATGATTCTATTATTTGCGTGCGAATCGTTCACGAACGACTTGTTCAATTTTTTAAATCATGCTGAAACATTGAGAATGATTTTAAAAATCAGTTGGTTAATTTGAAATGCCCGCTAGAATATTCGTTTATTGATTCAAAAGAGCCGTTTGTACACGTTTGAATCAAATGAATCGTTCGCGAATGATCCTATCCTTCGGGATACAAAGAATAATCATTTGTCATGAAATTATTCTGATTTTATGTAATTTTTCATGTTTTTTCATATGAATCGTTCGCGAACGACTGAATCACTTTTGATTCAAAATTGTGAAAGAATCACCTCTAATATTTTTAAAGACTGTAACCTTCTTATGATTTTTAGTGTTTACACTTTACAATATCTATTAACGAATTGTTCACGAACGATCAAGTTGTATTTGATTCATCATCACGAACGAATCACTCGCGAACGAGGAAAATTTTTTCAATATTTTTAAATATCATATTATGATTTTCAGTGCGTACATTATCTATTGATGGATCGTTCGCGAACGACTGAATTAATTTCGATTCACCGTCATGAACGAATCACCTCGCGAACGAGAAAACTATTTTTAAAAACTGTAACCATGTTTTGAGTGTTAATGCTTACATTACTTGTTAATGAATCGTTCACGAACGACTGAATCATTTTTAATTCTTCACCACTGCCGAATCACTCACGATAGCGAAAATAATTCTTGATATTTTTTAAAAAGGTAACTTCATTATGATTGTTAGTGTTTACATTACCTATTGATGAATCGTTCGCGAACGAAAAAAATTTTTTCATCATGTTTAAAGACCGTATGATGATTTTCAGTGTTCACATTACCAATATTTTTGCAAACGACTGAATCATTTTTAATTCATCGCCAAGAATGAATCACTCGTGAAAAAGAAAATAATTTTCAATATTTTTGTAGATCATAACCATATTATGATGTTTGGTGTTTCCATTACCCATAAATGAATCGTTCGCGAACGACTCTACATAGAATATTATTACCGTTCACTTTTGAATCATCGCTTTGAAAAAGTGCTGTTCTACTTCTGGCCTTCTCGTTGCATTGCAAATATATCATCATTGATATAATTCGGTCGTGAATGATTCATTCTCAAAATGATTCACCTTTTTTTCGAATAATAGCACAATTTATTCGAGAAGTTCTCTGTGCATATTACAAGTTAATTTCGTGGCCAAACATGCTTTTCAGTGGTAGAGTGATGGGGGGGGGGGGAGAATGAACAGATTTTTGGTGAAAAAAATACAAATTTATTGAATACAATATCAGGAAATTTGAAAATTCAGGGTATTTTGAATGTGTAAAAATTTATTTTACCAATTTCTGAGGAAACTGTTGTGTTTTTTACGAGAATTTCGTTTTTTTTTTTTTTTTTTTTTGTTTTTTCAGAAACTGATTT
>FIZR01028993.1:0-24852 GCA_900060175.1 Ferrisia virgata
TTTAATTCCGATGGTCGGCGTGAAATAGTTTGGAGACGGCCAAATGAACAATTACAACTTCCTAATCTTCAACCAACAGTAAAGCACAGTCTGTCTGTGATGGTATGGGGATGTATATCTAGCACTGGAGTCGGACAATTGGTTTTTGTCGACGGAAAAATGAATAAAGAACAATATTTGAGCATTCGAAAAACGAATTTGACAAAAAATTGCCACAAAGTTTGGAATAGCGAATAACCTTTATGTTCTACCAGGACAATGATTCCAAACACCAGTCTCGTTTAGTACAGGAAAGTAGTAAGTGGGCGGGTTGAGTACACCTCATTCTTTTTAAAGTCCAAATCGGGTAAGTCCGTTCGCGTTCGGTTCGCGTTCGACTTCATTCGGTTCGCGGTCGCGCTACCGTGTTACCACCACCGCTCCTCCTCGAACCTTCAAAGTCGGAGCATCGTCGAATGCGAACCGAACGAAGTCGAACGCGAACGGACTTACCCGATTTGGACTTTGAAAAAAATGAGGTGTACCCAACGCGCCCACTTACTACTCAGGAATGGTTACTATACAATTGTCCAAAAATCCTTCAAACACCAGCTCAGTCGCCAGATTTAAACCCAATCGAAAATATATGGGATGAACTAGATAACACGAATACGTTTAAAACCGATATCATCTGTTAAACAACTGAAAGAACGACTGATCAGTGAGTGGGAACCAGATTGATACTGACTACTTACAGAAATGCATTTTAAACATGCCCAACCGACTGTTGGAAGTTCATCGCGCTTCTGGCGAACCTACAAAGAACTAACCCTCGTATATTTTAATTTTTTCAAATTCAAAACCTGTTTTATTCCGATGTTAATCATTAAATTTGGGGGTGTACGAATCATTTTGGAAAGGCTGTTTTTATGCGAAGTATGTAGTTGATTAATTAATCAATTTTTTTGTTTAATTTTTAAACCAGGAAAGTTTGTAATGTGATATTTGTGAAGAGGATATTCCAAATAATAAAATAAGATAGTTTTCGAACCTTTTAGCTATGTTTTTAGTATCAAAAAACTTGTGATGAAAGGTGTACGAATATTTATGTGACCGACTGCAAGTATTAAGCACACACTGTACATATAGTATACCTAGATCTAATACCTAATGATTTCACGTACATTGTTACAGTACTTCATTTTACCCTCCCTTCCCTATCTACTCGCGTATCACTTGGATGTGTATTTTTCCCTTCGTAATAAAAATTATTTTTAAATTAGCGCGCAAAATTTGTTATCGCGACCGAGTTTATACCTATATCTCGCGCGTAGTATGCCGCCGAGCCGTTGATTTATCTCGAGACGGTGGTGTTGTGCAAAGAAAAAACCCAAAAAAAAAAAAAACCAAACTCTTCTACTTAAATGTTAATTTCGCGAATTAACTCCAACACGACGACGACGACGGCGACGAGGAACAAGGTAGTGTCTACGATGTTTTTACTGTCTTAACGACTCTTATTATACTTAGTAGGTACTTTAGTGAGTATACTCTTCGCCCCTTCGAGAAAGTTCACGCAGCAACCAATGCTGCTGTTACATTCTGTACCTCTATCTGCTCATTACACGATGTACCTCTTCGCAGCGGGACGGATAATTAAAGAGAGCCGGGCCGCACGATACGATGCGACGCCACCAACCAACCAACCAACGCAACGTGTAAAGTACGAAAAATTACACGCTCGATAAATTTACCAACAACATGTTCGGTCGGATATTGTAATTCGATCATTTTTCTCCAAATAATGTCATTCGGTATCGATTGGAAATACTTGCGAATGTGACTTGTCGTCGGAATATTTATTGGTCGTAGAAACTAATTCTTGAAAATTACATTTTTAAGGATAAATAATTTTATGCGGAATTGGTGAGAAATCCATAGCCTTTGAGAGTATGAGAGAAGATCTCATCTATACTACCTCCGCCTCCCCATCATCAATTTTGGATTTGGTCTTTCCCTAAGTAAGGTTTGTATGGAGCTCAGAACGATACTAATACGAGGAATTGGAAACAGAAAAGGCGAAATTATCTTCATTTAGATACCACACTTGAAAACATAGTCCATTATGGATTTGGCCCCTCTCCATCTTGGGGTCCGTATGAGATTTTAGAGTTACATCACTACAGGATGTAAACATACAAAGATGAGTTACTTTTATTTAGATAGCAGACTCGAAAATATAGTCGAATTTCGAATTTCGAATTTGGCCCCTCTTCAACTGGGACCAGTATGAGGTTCAGAGTATTGGAAACCAAAGATGAAATTACATTCATTTTGATAGCCCACTCGAAAATATTGCCGATTGCAGATTTGAACTCTCCCCTAATACCAGGGTCCATATGGGATTTAGAGTCGTATTAATACGAGAATTGGAAAAATGAAGATCAAATTAGCTTCATTTTAATAGCCTACCGGAAAATATTATCAATCATGGGTTTGGGACCCTCCCCTACTGGGGTCCGTGCAGGATTCAGAAAAACAAAGATGAACTACTTTCATTTAGATACTGGGCACAAGAATATTGTAAATTTTGGATTTGGCCCCTCCTCAACTGCGGTCCGTATGGGGTTCAGAGTAATATGAATACAAGAATTGGAAACCGAAGATGAAATTATCTCCATTTTGATATCCAACTCGAAGAAAATGTCAATTATAGATTTGGACCCTCCCTTCTACTAGGGTCCATAGGGAATTCAGAATCATACTAGTAAAAAAGTTCGAAACAGAAGATCAAATTAGTTTTATTTCAATAACTCACTCAAAAATATTGTCAATTTTTGATTTGGCCCCCTTTCCTGTGGTCTTAATGAGGTTTAGGATCATGGAAAAACTATGGTAAATTACGGATTTGGCCCCCAAACTTTCTGAGGTCCGTATAGAGTTCGGAGTCATAACAAAAACGAGATTTGGAAACAGAATGTCAAATTAAACTCATTTAAAGACAGCATTCGAAAATGGCCGATTTTTGATTTTGGGCTCTACCCAACACTAACCCGTATAGGATTTAGAGTCACAGTAACACAAGCTACGGAACCATACGGTAAAATTATCTTCATTCAAATACCTCCCTCAAAAATGGCATCAATTATGAATTTGGACCCTACCTCTACTGGGGCCCGTATGCAGATTAGGGTCATTTTACAGTTGGAGTCGGTGAAACATGGTCAAATTACCTCTACTTAGACACCTTACTCGAAAATATCACTATCAAATTTGGCCCTTTCACCTACCGAAGTCCTTATAGAGGTCAGAATCATATCAGTACAAGACTCGGAAACGCAGGAACAAATTATTATCGCTTGGATACCCCACTTAAAAGTATCATTAATCTACGATTTGGCCCCTCTCCATACTGGGCTCCTCAACAGGTTTAGAGTAATATATCACATTCGGAATCAGCATGGTTCAATCGTCTTCATTTTGGTACTTCTTTCGAACATAACATCAATTTTAGATTTGGACCCTTCCTCAACTGGGATCCACAGATTCCTGTTGTGTTCAAAATCATATCAATACCGGATTGGGAATCGCAGAGCTCTAAGGGGGTGAAATGGGGCTGAAAACTCGAGATCCCCAAACGACGCATCTGAGAATCCCCACTAAACTGTACATACCTAATTTCAACTTCCTATCTCAATTCGGAGGGGAGTTATATGAGGAACAAACTCAAAAAATTAGAAAAATGAGAAAACCGCATCAAAAACTACTTTTTTGAGGCTGTGAGGAGGTGCAATGGAACTCAAAAGTCGGAACCTCCAAAAGGCACATCTACGACCCCAACTAAATGTACATATCAAATTTTAACTTCCTGGCTCACTTTGGTGGGGTGATAGGGGAGGATCAGCCTTTTTTAAGGATCAAAAAGGGGAAAACCCCGCATATCTCCCCTCCTAATTGACTTAGGAGTTTGATTTTTGGACATGAAATACAACTTTTAGCTTTCTTTCAAGTAGCCTAAAAAGGGTAAATTTTTGAATTTTCGGCCCCTCAGCACCCTCTCCTCCGAAATGGGGCAGAACTGAATTTTGGTCCAAGGTCATCCCCACTCAGATACATCTAATTCGCCGCCAAACTGAGCTGATTGGTCGAATTGGAGCGATTTAGGTCAGTATTGAGCGGAGTAAATGATTTTAATATTTGAGGAAAAAAATTATGCTGAAAAACAATATCTGGCATGGCTACAAATTATCTCAATGGTTTTCTAGGACCCCAAACCGGATTTTGTTTATATACCCCTCCTCATCCACCTTTGGTTGATAAACTGTAATAGCCTGGTTTTCAATGACAAGATGACGCAGAAAATCAGGCTAAAGAAGTAGAACGGACCATGAAAGAACTTGGCATTTTAAATTCTGAATTTTGACCAGCTAAATTTTTTCCATTTGTTTCACTGTGTTTCATTACAACAATTTTCAAACCCGTGCAAAACTAATGTAAATAACATTAAAATGGTGATATAAAATTGGAAAATTTTTCATAAAAAAAAAGTGTAAAACTGAAGAAAGTGATGTAAAAAAAATTATTATAAAAATGGATAAAAAATTTAAAAACTGATGAAAAAATTTTCAAGTAACCCTAAATCACTTAGTTCAACATATCAAAAATTTGTAAAAGAACTTCAAAATGAAAAAAATTTTTAAAAACCAAAAAAGAATTAGTAAAACCAAATAACAATTTACAAAACACTGCAAAATGATTAAAAATACTACAAAAAATCATGGTAATAACATAAAAAAAAAAAAAAATGTAAATCAATCAATAAAAAAATTCTTTGAAGTCAAAAAAAATGAAGTACACGTAAATAAAAATGAATAAAACCGTCGAAAAATTTCTCAACATAACGAAAAAGTTGATAAAAATGATAAAAAATATGCGAAAGTAACAAGTATAAAAAATGAAAAAAATCACCAAAACGAGGCATTGAAAGTTACCCATATCCTGTTTTGAATTGTTCACTTCAAATCATTACCAGGCTATCATACACAACATGAACAGATTACATAGGAGCAATAAGGTCCAAAGAAAGGGAGGAAAAAAATCTAGAATTTTAATACGACCCTGTATCCCCCGCATTAGCACGTCTTTCTTCGACATTACGAGGCAGTTTATCAGACCAGCAGTCTTACGTTAATACACAAAATTTATACAACTTTAATGTACGAATTCCGTGCATTCTTCGGCCAAGCCAAAGCCTCGAAAACTCTTTAACTGTGATCGATGCTCGCGTATATTCTAAGTGAAATTTAAGCTTAATTTGGTCCCCGATACCTCGTCTGCTCAACAACTTTCGAGCAACACAGCAAAAGCGAATGACCCCGAAGGCGATAAACTATAAACAAAGAATAGTACATATAACGCAAAAATTTTCAGAATCGGCTACGAAGCGCGAGAAAAAAAAAAAAAAAAGAAGAAAACTTACGCTGCCGGCATTAATACTCTCGAATACGAGTGGTGAGTACGTGAAAAATGTAGTATAAATATAAAAAGTATACTAGCTAGGTATATATATATGTATGGTCGAGAGAGGTTTCCAATGTATGGAAAAAAGCATACAGTACGTACGAGGTACGGCGGAGCTAGAGCGAGGATGGGGGAGGAGGAGAGGAGGTAAGGAGGGGGGCGAGAGACTGCAAAGATGCCTACGTAGTATTTCGTTTTCGTCTGCCATGTTATAATTCGTAATAAGTACGACATTTATTATTATTGTTTTTGCCCATTTTCGCAGGTATACAAATGCGTATGAAATATAAACGGAATTTTTATTGTAGGTGAATGCAGCTTCTTCATAATCTTTTCTTCATTCTCTTGAGACGTATGAAAACACAATTCAAATTTCTATAAAAATGTCTGTTTACCGAGACCTTTTTCTCTCTTTTCTTTGTGCCTTTTTCTTCTACATCGGTCTTTTTCTATTTTTCTCCATCTCTTTACGCAACTACCACTCACGAGTATATCTACATACAGACCTAATCTACGTACGTATGTATCTAGTCTTAGACTTACTCGTCGCCGTTGTCCTCGTCGTTGTCGTGCCTACGTGGCACACAAACAAAATTTTTCACGGTTTTGTGTTTTTTTTTTCCTTCACTTTCTCTTCTTTAGTTTTTTTCCCCGTCCTCTTTACTCGAAACGTAGGCGCAATAATTTCATAAATCGTATCTCTTTCGGTCAGTTCGAAAATTGGAATGTTTTCTCAACTATACCTACGTAAAGGTCTACCAACTACTAACGTAAATACCAATCGAAAATGTATACGAATGAGAATCGAGTGTACAGGATTTTCTACTCCTTTTTTTTTTTCTTTTTTACCTCGTACCTAGTTTCATTTTTTTTTTTTTTTGTTTTGTTTTTACTTCTTCGATTGGGTAAATATTGGGCTATGGTCAACTGAAATATGATTTTTATCTTCACGGCTGGGTTCAGTTTTCATAAACATAAAATATGTACACAGCTACATGAGAGGACCAGTTGTACAAATACATTCGCTTAATCAAAAATTCAAAAGGCAATAAAGGCTTTTCAACACCAAAAATATGGACAGAGGAAGTTTTTGGGTTAATCTTTTTTACAAGAGAGTTTGTGACCGATATTTTTTGCCTACTGGGAATGAAACTGAGGATACGGGGGGGGGATTGTGGAATTTTTTTGACCCTAAATATGATCTTGAAATGAACTTTGAAAAAATTGGCCAGGCTTGTGCATCCTTCTATTTTCAAGCTAGTGGAGCGAATGTTTAGACATAATTTTATTTTGGTCAAAAAGTGACTTTAAAAGAAAGGAAAGGGGTTTTTTAAAAGTTGCAGAGAGGGCCACGACACCAAAAAATTTTTTTTTCAATTTTTGAAAAATGTAAAACATATTATAGGGGAAATTTTTTCCGAGGAGCCCACTCCATAACGGGGCCCTACATGTCTCCCTATATTTATCACAGTTTATTTTAAGCTTATATTTAAGGTTCAAAAATTTTTTTTTTTAATTAACAATACTCCCCCCTTAGATACCTTTACTTTCATACCAAGTTTGAAAAAAATCGGCTGAAGACTTGAAATGAAAAAAAAAAAATTAACGTAAAAACCAGATCAAAAGCACATTTTTTATACCCCCCCTCCTCCTCCCCCCCCACTTTCTACATCAAACTGATGACAACATTTTTTTTTTCAATTTAACGTCGAGTATGTGTATTTTCTTTCTAATTTTGAACAATTTTATAAAATGTGTTTTTGCGGCAAACCAAGTAGGCAATTTTATTAACCTGCGTTTTACTGGTCGAGCGCAATGATCATCGCAGAGAGCGAAACTGTCTTGATCTTGGGTAAATTAAAAATTATAATACAAACAGATTTGTGATACAACATTTTTTTCAATGTTTCATTACTTTTAAACACATTTCATTTTAGATTCACTATTTTCACTACCAACTATTTCAATCACTTTTCGTAAAACTACTTTCATTACTTATTAAGCATCGTGCTACAGATCCATCAAATTTTCCTTCAGCATATCAGTTGAATCCCCCTCCCCTCCATTCCTACATCTTGAAATAGCCACATTTTCGTGTTGTCAAATTTTTACGTAGTATAAAATACGTTTTATTTATGACCTGAATTAATCATTGGATACAGTCACATGAGTCTAGAAAATAATATGGAGCTTGAAATCAGCCTCTATTTACCCCTTACCCTCAGTCACAAAGATGTAAAAATGTATTTTCAGGGAGAAAATTCTATTTAAATTCGCATTTGAAGGTGAATTTTAAAATTTATGCTAATTTATAGCAAAAACAAGAGCTTACCTGTTTTTTTTTTGTTTTTTTTTTTTGAGAAGGGGGACGGATTTTCTAAAGCATTGGAGGGGGGGAGGAATTAAAGAAAAAAAAATTTTCAATTAGCATCCCTCCGAATTCGAGATGATTACAGAAATTTTTTTTCTCAAAATATTAATTTGAATCAATAGGTATCAAAGTATCGTCGTCTTGCTTAAAAATTTGAAAAATCCTCAAAAAGTCGAATTTTTTTACGTTTTTATTTCCAGAAGTAAACATGCACCGATGCCATAAACTGTGGTTAAAAATTTGCTTGGGACACACGAATTTGTGGTGAAAATTTTCGATAAAGCCAACGTGATGCACCAATTTTTCAAGAAAATTTACAGAAAGGTTTGAAATGATGAGCCAGCTTTAAAATTCTGCACAGGTAAATAAAAAACTATTCTTTTCTAGAGTTAAATAATTAGAGCACATTTTTCTGCCTCCTTGCCCCTTTGATATTATATAAATCCAATCTCCAGAACACAAAGGGTATTCCCTGATAAGAATAGACGTGATTTTTTGAATTTTCGAAATTTTCACAAAACACCTACCTCAACCTCCTCCCCCCCCCCCGTTCCTTCTACCCACTTGGAATATCGAAAACACACTTTTTTTGGAAAAAAATCTGCATTTACGGGTATTGCAGAAAAAAATTATAATTTTAATGCAAATGTTTAGAATGATGACGCGTCGATCGGCCAAAATTTTCACAAAATTGTTCACCTTTTAGAAGGAGGGGGTGCCAAAAATTTGGATTTGCTACAGCTGTGGACCCTGGTAGGGTGCATGCAATTTTTTTTCATCACAGTATGTGTTTTGAAGAAAACAATTTTTTGATATGGAAAAAATTTTTTTTTGGGTGAGTTGGACCGTTCTTAAAAAAACAAAGAAATACTCAAAAATGCATTTTCTGTAAAACAATGGCCAATACGCTAAAAATGAATAGAATTGGAGTTGTCTAACGTGAAATTCTATATGAGATTGTGCCATCAGAATTTTGGCCGGCGAACACGATTACAGAATTGTGGGCATGTGTGCATGGGGGGGAGGGGGAATGAAGGGTCAAAATGCGAACGATGAGTCCGAATGAAAATTACAACGCCTAAATAGTATTCATTGAGTCTGAATTAGTCGAAAAGCACTTCTTCCCTAATTTTTTGACCTGTTTCAACACAGTAAATGGCAATTTTGTTAAAAAATATCAATTCCAAGTACAACGCAAACTTGTAAACTTACACCAAACAACAATTTATAACGAGAGATTTTTTAAAAGTGATATTTTTGCCGTATGCGACGATATTAAATCGTAGAAAATACGTACTGAACTTTTACGGCTTTGCTTTGAAGATCAAGATGCACCCCCCTCCCCTATTTGGGGTAATACCTAAGTCGCTAATATTGGTATCTTTTCCTTTAAATTAAACCCCCCCGAACACGACGGTGAAGTTAGATTCTCAATTTTACCTCAATTAATTAGGCAGCTACCAAATATTTTACGAAAAAATAAAGCCCCCTCTGCTGCCCAATTCGGGGCAATAGCTAGGTTGATGATATTAGTGTGGTTGTCACATAAGTCGAACCCATTTAACATGATAATGAAGTCGGATCCTCAATATGATCTCAATCAACACATTATTTGGGTACAGAGCTACCGCCAACCCCCCTCCACCCCTCCAGTTTTGGAAAAATACCTATGTTGGTGATATTGGTATCGTTTTCACATAAATCGAACCCGCTGAACACGGTAATGAGGTCAGATTTATAATTCGACCTCAACACATCATTTCGGTACAAAGCTATGGCCAAATTAGTTATGAAAAAATTAAATGTTTACAACCGACACATGGGAAAGTAGAGGGTTAAAAATAGCAAAAGTGATTGTGTGGAAATGTAACCGACTTCAGAACAAAGTTTCGCCGTCATAGCTCAATTACTGGGAGCGGGGGGAGGAGGGGTTGAAGAAAGTTGCCCTACCCAAAAACTTTTTTTGAAGTCATAAATAAAGAAAAAAATCGATTTTCGATTGATTTTTTAATATATTACGCATCTTTCGATTTTCTATCCATTGGAATACCAACAAAATTTGACTGTTCAAGTTATTCACTCTCTCCCCTCCCCCAGTAAACAAAATTCATGACCAAACCGGTATTTCATAAGGTAAATCTAAAAATTCAATATGTCAAATCTACCAACAAAGCTAGCCAACTACCTCAGATTGAGCGATTCAGGCCGGTACCGAGCTGAGTAATAGATTTTTACTTTCGGGCAAAGAAATTATATCAGATACTTCCGAAAATAGTCGAAATGGATTTCAATGGTCTATAGGCTAGCTGCTCAGTGAAGGTTATCATATAAATCAGGCTAAAAAAATACCCCAATCTAAATACAAATTTGCTAACGAGAAAAAAAATCTACTACCAACCAGCCTTAACCGAATCGACTCGATAATTCCGCGAGTAATCGCCAAATAAATGACAATATCGACTCGAAGCTTAATTTTCGTCAAAACTTTCAACTTTGCGGTAGAGAACAAAGTCGACGACGACAACGACACCGACACGTATACTACTCGCGAAAATGCAGCTACGTATTCGCATCGCTAGATAGCGTTAAGAGTGTTCGAAATGGGGTAAAAAGCACGTGGTCGTAATTCATAGTAAATGTGACCGTTACTATGGAAACTTTTACGTTCCCATTCATAAATCGTAATGTTATGACGCCGTTCGCTGATAAGGTTGGCTAGGACGGTAATAAAGTCAAAAAATAAGGCCGTCACGTGACGCAATATCTTCGCCTCTCTCCACCTCTGCTCTTCGTTCCATACGACTTTCTCGCATCGCCCACCGGCGAACACCGCCGCGCCTTGCCTCGCCGCGCCGCGCCGCACTGACACTCGCACCGCGCAGCCTTTACCATCGTGCACCGTAGAGAGCTCTGCGTCAATCTCGCTACGTCTTCGGCGTGGTGAAGGGGCGATGGCGATGGTGATGGTGTGTACCGCGACCGACGACGACCGACGTCTTCGCCATCACCGCGTATCACCCTTCGAATGTCAGACCAGACGGCAACGAAACATCTCACATCTCAATGTATCCCGAGTAGAGCGCGAATTTCTCTCGGCAGCGTGCTTTTTATTTTTATTCTATTTTCTTTATTTTCCTTCTCTTTCGATCGTCCGTTCCGCGCTTCCTTCGAAATACATTACTATACTTACAGCTCAAACATATATACACGTATTATTGTAGTATATTCTACCGCTGCACCGTTTACTGCTTCTTCTTCTTCTTCTTCTTCCTCATCGTCGTCGTCTTCTCTTATTTTCTGTTTCGTTTAAAATTACGATTTTCTTTCTGCTCCTACTTCTTCTACTTCTTCTTACTTTTTTTGCTTTTTTTCCTTTGGTTAATACTATAAATTCGCCAACTCCGCCAGCTTCTTCAACATTCCATCTCTGTTGTAGCAACGTTTCTCTCGCTAAACGTGTATATCTCTCAAAATGCCTGAAGAGAAGAACCAGTGGCAGGCTATAAGCCGCTGAATTTCTATACTATTCGATAAATTTAACCCGAGATTATGAGTTTAGTGGGCTGTTTTTTTTTTTTCTTATATATATATATTTTACTTTTCCTAACCTATATGTATACAGTATACTCTTCTTATACCTCCGTATCCGTCCGCCATCCCATCACCGGGTATACCGCGTATTACGTATAGTTTCCGATAAAATATACGCGTACACACACGCACTGAAGAGAGAGAAAAAAAAAACACTCGAAATTTACGATTATAGGAAAACATAAACGAAGGAGTGGTCTCGCGTATTATTTTCAGCTTCAGCTTCAGCTTCAGCTGCCGAATACATTTTTTCTTTTCTTATTTTAGCCCGTCATAAGTTTAGATGTTTAAATCGAACGCCTAAATAGGCAACTTATTTATCACCGACGAGGCGAGAAGTAGCACGCGGGTACTGCGCTCGACCAGTAACCCGAGTATTTTATGCTAATAATACGTTCGCTACGTAGGTAAATTTTACCAAGCTGAAGAAAAATAATCCGCATTCGCCTGCGTATTACGGAGTTATGTAATTTTATTAACATCCTCATCGAGTAGATTTGTATTACGTGCCTTGGTTATTACGCTACTTTTAATGATACCGAAAGAAAGAGACAATGAAGGGTATAAAAATTGCGAATTTATTTCCAGAGTAGAACTGAGTAGATATTTGGACTGTGGACAAGTCTACACGATACTTAGAAATAGTCTAGATTAAAATTTAAGGCGACGAATCCCTCCCCGCTTTTTTAAAAATGTCAAGAAAATCAATTGTAATTAAAAAAAAAAAAAACATCGCAAAGAGGAAACTACCAAAAGGCACATCAAGGGTTCCTATCAACTTCCTAGTCTAATTTGAAGGCAGGTCAAGCGAGTAAAAAACCTTAAAAATTAAAAAAATCGAACGAAAAACCACATACTCAGGGCTGAGAGGGGGTGCAAAGGAGCTGGCTAATAATTGTTCATAACTAATTTCAAGTTCCTGATTCAATTTGGAGGGGATTTAAGCGAGGAACAAACCAAAACAATCGAAAAAACGACCGAAAAACAACTTTTTTGGGGCTGTGAGGGGGTGAAACGAGGCTGAAAAGTTGAGCTGCCAAAAGACACATCTAGGGCAGCTACTAAATGCGTTTACCCAATTTCAACTTCCTAGCCCAATTTGGACGGGAGTTATGCGAGCAACAAACTCTAAAAATGAGAAAAATCTACCAAAAAAAAAACCACATATTCAGGGCTGTGAGGGGATGCAATGGGGCTGAAGTCGAGTCTCCCATAAGACGCATCTAGGACCACTACTAAATGTACTTACTTAATTTCACCTTCCAACCTCAATTTGGAGGGGAGTTATGCGAAGAACAAACTCAAAAAATAAGAAAAAAACACCAAAAAACCAACTTTTTGGTACTGTGAGAGAGTGAAATGGGGCTGAAAAATCGAGACCCTCCCCCAAACGGATCGTCTAGAACCCTCACTAAACGTACATACCTAATTTCAAGCTCCTAGCTTATTTGGAAGCGAGTAATGCGAGGATCAAACTCAAAAATAATAATAATGAGAAAAACCTATCAAAATACCCACATTTTTGGGGCTATGAAGAGATGCAATGGAGCTAAAAAGACGGAACCCCCCAAAAGATTTATGGTGCCAACTGAATGTACGTTCCAAATTTCAACCTCCTAGCTCAATTTGGTGAGGAGATAGGGGAAGAATAGCCCTTTTTCAAGGTTAAAAACGGGGGGGGCGCCATATTCCCTCTCATAATTGACTTGGGAGATTGATTTTTGGGTACATTATACAACTTTTGATTTTCTATCAATTGGCTTAAAAAGGGATAAATTTTGCGTTTTTGGCCCCTCAGCACCCCCTCCCCCAAATTGGGGCATAACTGAATTTTGACTCAAGTTCATCCCCACTCACACATATCTAATCTGCCGCCAAACTGAGCCCATTGACCGAATTGAAGCGATTTTACTCTGTATGGAGCGGAGTAAATAATTTTAATGTTAGGGAGGGAGCGATATAAGTAAATATCTAACATGACTACAAATCGTCTTAACGGTCTTCTAGGATCCCAAAACGGATTTTGTTGGTACTCTCCCCTTCAACCATCATGGGTCGATATACTGTAATAGCCTGGTTTTCATTAGAAAATCATGCTTAAAAAAAAAAAGGACAGAACACATGAAACCTCCAAAAGGCACATATAAAATCTACAGTCAATTGTGGGGAGTGCGAGGAACCAACTCAAAATATAACGCAAACCGATTAAAAAATTATATTTTCGGGGCTGTAAGAGGGAGCAATGAGTCTAAAAAGCCGAAACCCCCCAAAGGCGCATCTATGACCCCTACTAAGTCCGCATACCGAATTTCAACTTCCTAGCTGAATTTAGAGGAGAGATAGGGGATGAACAGCACTTTTACAAGGTCAAAAAGGGGGAAAACCATCTCAACTCCCGTCCTAATTGACCTAGGGGGCGGATTTTTGGATATGTTATACAACATTGGAATACCTATCGATTGGCTCAAGAAAGAACAATTTTTGAGATTTTTTTCCGCTCAGCACTCCTTTAGCCAAATTTGAGCATAACTGAATTTTGACCCTAGCTGAGCGAATAATTTCTAATTTTGGGAGGAAAAAAATTAAATTTCAAAATCACTTGATAGGAAATGATAAAATGTAGAACAAGTTCAAAAATTAAGCTTCGTAGACCAGTTGAAAGACCATGAAAACGGGTTTCTCACATTTCCTACCTTGAAAAATCGGTTCAAATATTTTCATAGTCATCCCTAATTGACCCAGAAAAATTGGAATTCGGTATGCTGCTTTCTATTTTGAATTGTAATTGATGATCGAGACATGAAGGGAGGGGGAGGGGCTTTCAAGAACAATTAAACTGATTCAATAAAAATATTTTATGTCTCCCTAGAATCGTATCATTTTTCATTGTGCACAGAGTAACTTAAAATTTGAAGATTCCTTCAGACTATTTTTTTTTCCTACTCATAAAAACAAAATATACACATTTTTAAATCTGATAACTGATTAATGACCTTTCATTTATACCATTTCGTCGCATCAAAGTGTTTTTGACTCAGTTCCCCAGAATCATGAGAAGCTAAAAAAAAAAAAAAAATATAGCAAAATATGTGAGTGAAAATTATTAGATATTTCTACTTCCTCGAAACAACCCAATTAATTATCAACCACGCACTCAAAAAGGAAAATATTTTTACGCAACTCACATACCATACAAAGTGGAGCTTTTTCCGCATTTTGGCCGCATGCATAAAAGTAGTACACTACCTAAGTACCTACGTGTATGTATACATAAAATATACATACATATTTATAGTACATAATAAGTTCGTATAAGGTTACGCGATGAACACCATTTGCTCGTGGACATCTCCCTTTCGTTGTACATTTTCTCCCTATGTGGATGTCGTTGCCGGTGCGACCCTTACATTAGCCTCCGCGACAGCCGACTTATCGAGTGGAAAAAATCTATTCTCTATGATACATTAGAACATACCAACGACAACCCTTACTTAGTTAGATTCGCTTCGATGATTTACCTGCAAAATGATACTAATATGGGAGCGTTGCGTTGCATTACGTCGCGTCGAGCGTCCTACGTCCGTAGCAACATTTTCCTTTCCGGAATTTACCATTCGCCTTTCTCGAGTAGTATATTTTTTTACACCAAAAAAGGATGGACAGCGGAAGAAAGAGAGAGGGAGAGAGAAAGAGAGAGAAAGCGGGAGTAAGGGTTCTTACGGTGAAGTGTTTTCGCAGAAGTTCGAAATAAAGGCTTATGAAATAAAAATAGCAGATCAGATTTAGGCCTTAGGTCATTAAAAAAGAAGGCACCGCAATGCATTGCTTTTTGAGCCTGGTTTTCATAAAGTAAAGTACATAGGAGAATTGTCCATTCACGGAAGAAAGAATTTAGCACTACGCGAGGTTTTTCCGTACCTAGATGGTGGAGGGGGCAACGGACATGAAAAGCCAAAATCCTAAAAAGGCACATTAAGAATCACTACTAAACGTCTACGTACACGTCAATTTCCAACTTGTCAGATCAATTCGAAGGAGAGATATGTGTGACACAAATTCAAAAACAAACCCCCATCACTTTTTTGGGGCTGTGAGGAGTGTAATAGAGATGAAAAGTTGAAATCTCCAAAACACACATGCATGAACCCTAAGAAATGTACGTGCTAAATTTCAATTTCCTAACTCAATTTGGACGCGAAATGCGCACAGGACAGTATTTCTTCAGTGTGGGGAAAGGGAAAAACTCCAACATCTCCCCTCCTAACTGATTTATGAGGCTAGTTTTTGGATGCATTGTACAACTTCTGTCTTCCATCCAATGATTTAAAAACGAACAAATTCTGTCATTTTGGCCCCTTAGCACCCCTTCCCCCAAATTTGAGCATAACTTAATTTTGACCCGAGGTGAGCCCCACTCAAAACTATCAAATGTACTGCCAAACTAAGCCTACTGGCCAAATTTGACTGATTTTAGCCAGTACTGATGTGAGCAAATGATTTCTAGTTTTTCTTTAGGGGGAGGGGGGTGAACAAAATAAAAAGGAATAAGTGTCAAGGTACCTTTACTTTCATGCCAAGTTTGAAAAAATAGGTTAGAAACTGGCAGGGAGAAAAATTGCGTGAAGATCTGCTTTAAAGTCCACCCCCTTCCCCACCCTGGCATGATATAAATAGTTGCCATCATCAAGAGGTAACAATCGTCACAAACGTACTGCTGTTAACAAAATGCGCCACTCTTCATGGCTCGGCACCTTCTGCACTGTCATAGCGACTAATCCTATTCGCGCTTTTATTATGTCTGCCCACCTGGTAGGAGATCTTCCTCTCCCTCTAGAATCATGTAATTAGCCAAATAGAATGTCCTTTCTCAATTTTCCTCGTTTCTTCTGGCCTATCTCAAAGGCATCTATTCTTCTTTTACCATCTGCCTTCAATGTTCATGTTTCTGCCGCATACAAAAAACAAGAAACACACGGGTTCTAATCCACATATTTCTTCTTTGCCTGGATATCTTCCGGTTACATGCGACATTGCACAGTCTGGTCATTGCTGATTTTCCCAGTGCAATTTGGCGCTGTATTTCTGCCAAAGATCCACTACTGGCCTCTATAGTGAAGTCTAAGTAAACGAAAATAGCACATTGGACTCTGGAAGACCTCTATTTCCCAGTTCTTTGCTCACTGTTTTCACTCGATTGATTAACTCAGCCAACTTCTCATCAACTATTGCAACCAGGATAGTGTCATCTGCACATCTGATATTCGAGATTCTTCTGCCACCAATTGAAACTCCTCTATTCCAGTCTTTGAGTGCCCGTTGTTTACGCATTTGCCATACATATTAAAAAGCAGGAGAGACATTACATGTATATTCTTGCCTCGCTCCTCGTTCTGCTTGGAAAGTACAACCATTCTACAACACTAGGTCTTCACCAGTGTTGAGCTGTATTCATACAGAGATTCTAGCAGCTCCATAATGAGAGCACGGACACCAATTTCTTTCAGATTGCTTCGCATGTCTGGATAACCTCTGCTTTGATGTTTTCTCACATGGAGTCTGGGAGACAACATTTGTTTTGGTTGCAACTTTCTTCAACTCAGAATCTATGAGGTTTGCTTGGTGTCTTCACTGTAACCTTTGTGAACATAGATGCAGTCTAAAACCAGCCACCACTAACCAAGGATCTGTACCTCCATCAACTCAAGGATAAGTTTTGGCACATAAAGTCGTTGATTTCTATTTCTTCTGACGTGAGCGCGAATGGAGATTCTTAGCACCCCTGTCCCCATTTTAGGGACACTGGAACTCTGGCTATCAGTAGTTTCTTGCAAAAATAGTCATGTGAAAAAGTTAATAACTGCATTTCAATATGTGTAAATGCAGAATTGTGTACAGCAGAAAAGTTTCTATGGACCAGTGGGGAGGTAAAAATTCTCTTGGATTCTCCTTTAGTCGCATTTCACAGCAAACAGGGAGTACCTCGAGAAAATCCCACTAGCTGTTCTCTTACAGGAGTAGAAAAGCGTGAATATGTCCATAAATTTGATTTTATCAATACCTAATGAGTTCCCAAGCCCCAACAATTGAAGTTATCGGACCCAATACATGGATACTTGACTCTACTCTAAGAAGGCACAAATTGCTGTCAGTGAATTTTTGAGAGAAATGATGCCTTAAAACCTTCTCTCTCCAACCTCCGATGGGAAATATCGAATGCCTGTCGTTGCTCAAGCTCTTCAAAGTTTTAAGAGAGAAGGGATTGCCTGCTCATATAGTAGATTTGGTGGAGTTTCTATATGAGTTCAATTCTACAGTAGTGAGAGTTGACGGTGAAGAATCTCAGGCTTTTTAAGCGGAACAAAGAGTACATGAAGGATGCATATTATCCCCACAGTTGTTCAACATCTATGATGAGCGAGACTCTAGAACATTGGACTGATGGTATTTCCATTAGAGGAAGAAGAATTTCTAATCTGCGATACGCAGATGACACCACCTTGACTGCTTCGAATGAAGAGGAAGTGGCAAACTTCGGCAACCTGGTGAAGATAGCCAGCGAAAAACTTGGACTTCGCATTATTACATCAAAAACGAAAGTCATGGTGATGGATCAGGCCAAGTGTCTTCCAGTTTCTACAGCTCTGAGCAAATATAAAAAGATGAACACTTTCGTATATTTAGGCTCTATCATCAAAGCAGATGGAGGCTCATCGGCAGAAATATGGCGCAGAATTGCTCTGAGCAAATCAGTTATGACCAGACTGCATAATGTCACATGTAATAACAAGATCTCCAGAAAGACAAGGAAGAGACTTGCACAGTCACCTGTTTTCTCTGTTTTCCAATCTGACGCGGAAACATGGACGTTGAAGGCAGATGATACAAGAAGAATCGACGCCTTCGGAATGTGCGTCCGGTAAAGCATGCTGAGGATACCCTGGACAGCGTGACAAACCAACATTTCAATGGTGAACGGAATACAGGAATGGTGAACGGAATACAGGAATGGTGAACGGAATACAGGAGCCAGTCAGGCTAAGTGTTTTATGCGAGAAATGCATTCTAGGGTACTTTGGACATGTGACCAAAAGAGAAGTCGGAAATCTCGAAAAAGACATTCTCTTTGGTACGGCCCCCTGGTAAAAGCGGGAAAGGAAGATTTCTGACCAGGTGGTCTGACATCATCAAAGCGCGAATGGGCTCTGTGGTAAGAGCTACTTCACAGGCAAGGGGATTATGACAGGTGGCGCACTCTTTTAGGTGCTTAACGGTCGTAAGCGAACCTATTAATGATGATGACCTTTTTCTTTGTATGGGATCATTGCAATCTTTTCTTAAACTATAATTTTTTCACAAACTCAATTCTACTGAAACAAAAAACATGAGATGTGATTGAGCGTCTTTTCAAATGCATTTGACTGTTCCAGAAAAAGGAACTTAATGGTTCATCTTGTATCTATTGGCTTCGTCTGTTACAATCTAAGCGTAATACTAATACAATTTGTGGTAATGAAATATAAAATACTGAACTGCTTGCATCAGAATTCGGGTGCTTGATCCGATCTCACTACTAGCTAGCACCTGGCTGCACTCGGATACTTGACTAGTCTACCGCAGTCTACTAAATTATGTGGGCTGTTCGAGTACTCGTGAAGCTGTATAACTTATAATAATTCCAGTCTCAGATTGGCACATATTGTATCTGAATTATCGAATAAAAAAAGAATACCTTTTCCTCGCAAGGGAGGAAGCCGAAGAAAAGGCTTTAAAGATCCTGTATCTCTAGTGACACTAAGTTTCTCACAACCACCCTAATCTGGACATAAGCCAATTGATAGATGCACGTCTACGTTTTAAACGTAATTTCGTCCAAAAAATGAAACATCTTACCTCCAATTCACTGTCAGCAACGTTGCCAGATGACTCCTGCAACAAGAAAATTTCAAAATACAATATTAGTGTGCTGCTAGCACTCGCAATAATGCTGATTACAGCTCCTGTCGTAGTACAGCTATTATGTGTATTTAGTACATATTGATTTCACACCAAACACATAGACAGATAGGTACACGTACAATTTACATAGCTACATACTGGATAATTAAATACCCATTCGCAGGGCAATTCACCCTAATCCGGTACTGCGTCATTTCTTAGAATAATTGAACGCGTTGACGCGAGTATAAAAGTCATCCCTTTCGCGTAATTTAGCATTTGGACAAAGGTCGCCGCGGTTATAAATATAAAGTAAAAAAGTAAAACTCGGTGCGGCGTTCTGCCTGCTTGCCTGCTCCTTCCTCCTACTGCTCTATTCTCTTTACGAACAGTATGAAAATGATGATGATGACGACGACGACGACGACGACAATAGCGATGAGGATGAGCAGAAGGAGGACTGCGACTATGACTAGGATGACGACGACGGCGGCGGATAAATCGGAATTTACTGCGGCATCGTCGTCGCCGTCGTCGGGCGACGAGCGTATCTCGTTGACAATTCCCTTTATTGTTGCAAAGGGTATTAAAACTAACTAACAAACTAAGTAGTATAGAGAAAAGGTAGATGTATATTATATATACATGTATATATATACAAGAGTACGCAAGCACTATGCATAGAAAGAGAGAAACGTAACGTTCGCGAATGCTAATATTACACGTTAACCAAAAACAACAACAACACCAACAGCGGAGCGGAGCGAATCTGAGGTACGGTGTGGTAAAAAAGGGAGCCTGAGATGAAACGATGGACCACTACGAGATACGTAGGTAGGTAGGTAGGTAGGTAGGTAGGTAGGTAGGTAGGTAGATAGATACCAAACCGGCGACGAATGAAGGTGGCTACACAACAACGAAATAAGATGATGAAGTTTTCGAGCCGACGAGTTCAACTCCTTCTTTCGTAAGGATACGCAGCGTACAACGACAGGTTGGATTACCGCAGCCACCATCGCACGTCATCTGCTGTCATGTACCTTACAGCGTAACATTGTCCGGTGATAAACTCGCTTTCTTCATTTATAAGAACCTTATCTTAAGGATTAAACTCATTGACGCATAACGCGTTACGCCACGTCCCCTCAACCCTTTCGCAACATTCGTCTACGGACCGGACGCACGACGACGACGACGACTTAATGAGAATTTGCGTTAATGCCTCGTAAATGAGAATCACAGTACGAAACAGCCGTTCCGGAACCGAACCTACACGTTTCGTCTTCAAGACGAGGCCAGTATGCTTGCAAATTTTCTAACTCTAGGTTGTTTTTTTTTTTTTTTTTTTTTTTTTTTTTTTTTTTGTTTTGTTTCTCCGTCCATCATAATTTGTTGGTACGTTGCCCGGACGACCTATCTAGCTGATTTTTGCAATTAGCGTGATTTTAAACTATTGAAATTTTAGGGTAAGCTGTGCCAATTGTTTCTGATGCAGTATTTGTGAATTTTTTAAAGGAAAATATTTAAGGTTAAGGCTAGAGTTATTGGAGGAGAAAAGATTCTTGAAATGAAAGTACTGAAAAAGAAAAATTGTCTTTTTTTCATATTTTTAAGAAGCACAACAGCTGAGAATTGATACCACACTACAACTTCTTGATTAAGATTTTTACAGAAACACAATGAATTAATTTCAGAATTTAATTTTGAAAAATAAATTTTTCAACAATCTCAGCTTTTAATATGTACTCTACGTGAATGGGGAAAAATTCTATAAAGAAACGAAACACCCTCCAATGAATCTTATTGGAATTAAATAAGACTAAAATAACTATATGATTATTACAGGCAAAATTTGAATTTCCCCCTTCCCCTCCGCCTATTGGGGTTTAGAAGCATATAGTTTTGAATTCAGAAAAACAAGGCCATCAAATTACCTATATCTTGATACCTCATTTACTCTGAAGTATCGTCAATTTCGAACATTATCTGCCCCTCCCCCCTCATGGGTTGAATAATAATATTTGTACCGGATTTGAAAGCGCATGGTCAAGTTAATGATATTTTGATGCTTCATTCAAACGTTTTGTCCATTTTAGTATGACCCCCCCCCCCCCACATGGTCTCTGAAGATATTCAGAATACCATCAGTAATTTACTCGAAATCATCGGATCAAATTAAGAATATTTCATTGCTCCAACTAGAAAATACTTTCAATCTAGGATTTACCCTCCTACCCCCCCCCGTTGAGCTTCTATAATGTTTACACTTATATCTATACTAAATTCGAAATCACAAATTCAAGCTACGTATACTTTGATGCCCCGTTTGGAAGTATTGTCCGTTTATCCTCGTTTAGGGTCGCCATGATGTTTAGAGACATATGAATACTTCAGTTCGAAATGACACGGCAAAATTACCCATATTATGATACCCCTTACAAAAGTATGATCTATTTTGAATTTTGCCTCCCACCCTCCCCTTCAGGGCATCGAAGATATTCAAAGTAAAATCGGTATTCTATTTGAAATCGGGGTCAAATTATGGATATTTTGATACTCCATTCAGAAATATAGTCAATTTCGGATTTTACTCTTCTATCACCCCCCCCCCCGGCAGGGTCATCATGACGTTTAGCATCATATCAGTACTACATTTGGAATCACAAAATAAAATTAGCAATATTTTGTTATTTCACTTTCAAATTAAAAAAAATTTTGGACCCCCCCCCCAACACGCCTAGGAACCAGCTGGGCAATAATGACGTTAAGTGTCATATGAATACTTCAATTGGGAATCGCAAGGTTAACTTGCACATATTTCGATATCCCACTAGAAAATATTGTCCATTTTGAATTTATGCGCCCCCCCCCCACTCCTAGATCATACAGCAAAAAATATCGGAATAAATAGTGGGAAAATGTTGAAAACTGGGCAAAAAAGTGACATGATTGCTCAAAATTGCGGAAAATTTAATAAAAATTACGAAAAAATATTGAAACTTATAAATATGCATCAAGTAGAAAATCTGAAAAATAAGTTCAAAAATTCATAGAATTTTCTCAAAAAAACGAGGAACAAAGTGTAAATTTAATTAAATTACGAGGATATTATAAATAATTATAGAAAACTGGCCAAAAAAATTATTATAAATATTCAAAATGGGAAATTGACCTAAAGCAAAAAAAAAAAAAACAAAAATCCAAGAAGCGATTGAAAACTTGCCAAAAAAAATCATAAAAACTCATAAAAGTGTAAAAAATTGACAAAAATTTATAAAAAAAAAATCAATTACGGAAATCTGTTGATAACGGCGCAAAAAAGGTGATAAAAATGCGAAAAAGTATAAAAAATTCTCCCGAGCAAAATACATCAAATGCAGAATATTGATTAAAATACGCGAAGAAAGTGTCGAATTAATTTGAAAATTCGTTAGAAACGTGACGAAAAGTATTGATAATATTTAACTGAATTTTAAAAGTTTAAATTAGATAATTTCAGTAACATTTTTCGGGTTAAATTTAAATAAATTTTCAAAATTTCTCTATTACACTGTGATGTTGTGAAAAAATTCACCTCTTTATCAAACATTTAGCATCAAAATCTCAAAATTTTTAATTAATTAAAAAAAAAAGAAACTTTCGAACCCTTTTACCATTCCCAATATGGTGGAGCAATTTCGAAATATTCTGGAATTTTTTCAAAACACCAACGAAAATTTCCCATTTTGACTCAAAAACTAACATGCCGAAAATTTGGGACTTCTTTAAAAACCGCAGGATTTATAGGGCACGAGTTAATACCATTTGTTTAGAGTTGAAAGTTTTTTTTAGGAGGATAAGTTCCAAAAATTTCGAATTTTGTATTTTAAGAAACACCCTAATATTAATATGTTCATATGTACCATTTTTACGAACTGTTCTCCAGCACTGGAAAAGTCTAAAATTTCCTGAGGCCTACGAAACGTATCCAAAATCGCTTTCAATCGAGTTAGCTGGTCGAAACTAGGGTATGTATCAAATTTCAGCTTTTTTCGTTGATCAGATCAAATTTTCATAATATACAAGGCAATGAGATGATTTTGAAATTTGAAAAATTTTTTCAAAATTCCAGAAATGCACTTCAGGACTTGAAATTTTGAAAGTGCGGTTCTGTTAACATGTACTTTCAATTTATTCATGTATTGACTCGAAATTTCACTCTAAGTTGGGATACCTACCTTATCAATTATGAAAAGGTAGTGAAAAACATGGTTTTTTGGGGGGAGGGCGGGGGGGGTTTGATTTTTTTTCAAGCATGTTGCACTCAATTTCGGAACTCCTAAAAAAATACACGCGGTAAAAGACCACTTCACGAAGATGAAAAAAAAATTTCAGCCACGAGTTCGCGCCCAAATTTTTTTTTAATTTGTTTTCGAAAATTTCACAATGAAAAAAAGTTGGGAAAATGTGAACTGAAAGTTTTCAATACATTCTCATTCATACAACTCAGCAAGATGTATGAACTGTGAAAATGTCCAAAGTTTTTACCTTCCCCTTCCCCTTCCAGAGATATCGTGTTGATGTTTCAACATTTGGATGGCAATAATTCCCGAAGGGGTGGGTGTAGGGGGTTAAAAAATTTTTTCGGGATGTTTCTTCACCATGAGTAACATTTTGGCTCAAGTTTGATCGATTTTGGGACGTGGACCGTTTTTAACTCTTATTAGGAAAATGCTCTTTAAATAAATTTTCCAAATTTCTCTATTACGCTGCGATTTTGTGAAAAAATTCACCTCTTTATCAAACACATAGCATCGAAATAAAAATTTTAATCAATTTAAAAAAAAAAAGAAACTTACATCCTCCCTTTTACCATTTCTAATATGGTGGACCAATTTTGAAAAATTCTGGAATTTTTCAAAACACCAACGAAAATTTCCCATTTTTGTTCAAAATAAAGATAACGAAAATTTGGGACTTCCTTGAAACCTCGATGATCCATGGAGCACGTGTTAATATCATTCGTGTAGAGTCGAAGTTTCGGGAATCTCAGTTTTGGACCAAAATGGTCGGACAAATTTTCGTTGATTTTTTTTTTGTAAAAATTCCAAATGTTATCGAAATCAGTCCACACCTTGTGGCATCGTTGCCAAGGTTTCTTTTCTCGTTTCCGAATATTTTTTTCCATCACATCTTGCGAACTCATGGCGATAAAATAAGTCGTACTTGCATTCAGTGGCGTAATAACCAAATTCAGTGGGGGGGGGGGTACGAAAAAATGAAAAATTTATATTTACTCTGAAAAACATACACATTACATAGTAACCTTCAGATGATTTCGTGGTGACTGTTTCACATTCCAAAAGGTTTTCTGAACTGACAGAACTCAAAGTCGAATTACCACTAGCACTAGTAGTACTTGCACCAGGACCAGCTGTATCTTCTTTCTGTTCAGCATGCACCGAATTGCTTTTTTT
>FIZR01028996.1:0-25379 GCA_900060175.1 Ferrisia virgata
TTAATTGCCAGATTAGGGGAACCTTTTAGGGCAGGAACGGTCAAAATCGGTTTCCAAGGCCAAAACCCCATACTTAACCGGCTATACCCTTTGTAAGAAAAATTTTTGTGCACAAGATCCACCTCTAGAATCGACGATTGGATCGAAATGTTGAAATTGCCCAATGTTATATTTTTAGATTTCTACGCGTAAGTGGGGGGAGGGGGGGTGGCTTCGAGCGATACCGTTGAATTTGCGTCTATTCGTACTTCATTGCTATGTTATGCTAATGCTATTTCTTAACTCTGATGACGTCTGATGAGGTGGATTTATTCTCCTAAACTCGGAGTTCTAGGTAGGATCTTACGAAGGGAGGCTTTTCAACTGATTGGCTCCAATTTGAACAATGACGACGAAACTTCGCCATAGTATTTCACCTAAATTAAAGTACTCGGTTTCTCGATCACCACTCTCGCCCATAACATATCGTATTAAAAAAATGTTTCATTTGCTGCACCGAATTTTTTTTTTTTTCGCTACTTTATTTCGCGCCCATGAATTTTCGGCTTTTCAAAAATCCAATATCCCGATTACATTATTGTCGTCATTGCGACAACGTTTATGGTACAGTATCATGTACACATAAATGTATGAAAAAAAGAAGCCTGTATAAGCTTCCGTTTTCGCAGCTTTTCTTTTCACTCTCCCGCTGCGATACTCTCGGCGCAGTATAAAGTTTGACGCGGCGCCAAGCTTTTTACGCTTACGCAAATTTCGCTAACCGTATTGTAAATTTAAATCGCTTTATGGTAGCGTCTCTCTATATAGTGTATGCCATGTACTATCTGCTATAAGTAGTAGGCATGGTATATGTGTATAGGATTCTCCAATACAGGATAGGTAGGGTATACACGAACAAGGCGAATATAACGCGACGCGTGAATCTTTTTGATAAGCGCTTTGTACACGCGCTTTTTCGGCCTAGTCCATTAAAGAAGCTTGTCAATCAAAGCGGTCTCAGATTGTATCGCGAGCGTGATCGAAGTGACAATTCCCGTATGAATAGCATCATCATCACTGGCGGAAAAGTGGGCTTTTTATATACGACTCTGTGTGGCCGTGGAAGAGACGTACGCTTAGGTCGCCTTTATTGGATAGTAAGAGATAGATAGATAGATAGATAGACGACGACGCGACGAGTATATATATGTGTGTGTGTGTGTGTGTGTGTGTGTGTGTGTGTAGTGTGTACATATAGGACCTGCAACAGGGGGTGAAAAGATTCACGTATTCGATAAACGTTTAGATGAATTCTATCGTATCGTCGGTGTCGCCTCGCACCTATCTACCTGCCTATTACGTATAGGTAGGTATAGATGGACGTGTTGCTATTTGACGTGAACGAATTGATAGCGAGGGAAAAAAAAAGAAAAAAAAAGAGGTGCTTTCAACATAGTACGTACTTTCGAACGTATAGTAACCCTTTTTACCTGCTTAAAGACTTATCCGGCAAACGATCTACAATATCTTACACTTTTGCTCAGTGGATAAGGTCGCCTTACACGATGACGACGTGAAATTCTACAAAAGATAATACCCAAAGACCTGCCCCTAACCCATCCGCAGCCCCCATTCAAACAGTACAACGAAAATATTACCCTCGCAAATAACCCCTGGCCTGGTGAAAATATGCAACATAGGCGCCCCATGTGTCATTACATTGGTATACGTGAAAATAATGGCACTCTCGAGTTACCTCATATTTTCCTGTAGACACTTCTGCTTACTTATCACCCACCTCTGTTCCCCCCTACCCCATCATCAACGATGCATTTCGGTCTCCGTAGTAGTGTGTGAATTTTCAACTTTTGCCCACGTAATCGACGACACATATACGTATAATCGTTGAATTATTGCAGTACAAAAGACTCTGAAAAAAAGAGTATATACCACACACACATACCCCTACGTACCAATCTACCTAACGAATTATATTAACCGCAAACAGCGGCAAACATATACAACTCCACGAATCATACGCCATGCCACTTTTATTCACATATATACGACTATCGTGGCGCGCGAATGCAACGCGAACAGATTAAAGATACGTGTGTACTATACTTGTACTGCTGGTTTTATTTATGTACGTAGACGTACGTACGCGTAGGGTACGTACGTCTACGTACACTCTAGTACGTATTTCGGCTCCCTTCGCACCGATTCCGTCGCAAAATGCCAGTCTTTATGGCGAAATTTATCGCGCAGAAATACCCGGCCGACGTTATGTACTGTGGATAATGGTATAAGAAAAAATACCGCACCGTGAAATCCGCTCGCGCTCCCCGTTTTTTTACGTTCGTAAACGTTCGCAATGCTGATCGATGTAACTAGCGCGTTAATTTTACCCCCCCCCCCCATTACTCGGCCAGCGTTGTTGGCAGGTCGAAATTAACCCCGGAATCGGAATGCTCGTACGTGGAAACCTAGATTTCGATATACGACACTATTTTTTATCATTGCTCCCCCTCTTTCGTTCCACCCCTTTCCCTTCACAGCATCAGAATATGTGATTTTTACCCCGTTGTAGTGAACGTAAACACGAGGGTTATTGTTGTGGAAAGAAGTCTGGCCAGAATGATGGATCAACTGCGGCAAACTATTACACTAAACTTGAAATATTCTTCGGTAAGCATTGCGGTAAGATAGCGTCGTCGGTAGGTCAAAATTAACCCCAGAATCGGCCTCCTCGTACGCGAAAACCCAGATTTCGATATGCGACACGATTTTTTATCACCGTGCTTCTACTTTCCACCCCCCCTCCCCCTCCCCCTCCCTACCCCTTCGTCAGAATATGATATTGACACCGTTGTCTTGAGCTTAAATGCGAAGTTTACTGTTATAGAAAAATGTCTCAACAGAACGATGAAATAGCTCTTGAAGTATTCTTTCCAAAATTTGAACAAGCTTTGAGGAGCATTGAGGCAGCTAAGTGGGTGATGTTGGTACATCAAATTTAATCTCAGAATCGGAATCCTCGTACTCAGAAACCCGTATTTCGATATGCAATACGATTTTTTATCATTTTGCTCCCTTCTTTTCCCCGCCATTTTCCTCCCATCCCCTCTCCACTCCGTCGACATCAGAATGTATGATTTTTACCCCCCATGAACGAAGTTTTAATGCAAGGGTTACTGTTGAGGAAAAATGTCTGTCCAGAATGATGAAATAATTTTCAAGATTCCAGTTGGGGGGGGGGGCTTGATGTAGAAGAAGGGATAAGATTTTCTGAAAGGAGAGCATGGCATCATTGAATATATCGATGATTATTACATGTATGTTCTGGTACAGTCTGAGCACATAACTGATATTTTCAGTATAATTGTTTCAACTGTTTCAAGTGGTAGGGGGTCACAATCAGTGGGATAAAGAAGTAAGGGGGGATGAAAAATAGTGATAAAAACCTGTGATGGGTATCGATTTCATGGTTTTCGAATGTGTAGCTTTCAAATCTCGCATTTTTTTTGAATTCCAGCGCATCCGAGTAATTGTTCATGCATGTCAAGGAGCGAGACTTTAATAAAAGATGTAGGGGATAGGGGAGTGAGGGGAGAAGTGAAAAAAAGAGTGGTTGATAATGGGGAGGGGGGAGGGTGGGTGTGAATGCGTCAAATGGCCTCGTATTATTTCAAGACCAGAAATAAGTGTGATGAGGTGTAAAAGGTCAATAGTTGATGTGAGGGGAAGTAATGTGTGGATTCAAGCGCTATGGTGGAATTAGTGAGGAGGTGGAAGAAGGGCATGAGGAATAGTTGTGATAAAAAAGCTTCATGCGTATCGATTTTATGGTTTTCGATGGTGTAGATTCCATTTTCGATAGTATTTTCCCTTTCGGAGTTCATTTTAGCCCTTTATGTGTAATTTGTATACTCAAATACGTACCGATGTCGATGATATGTTGATATACTCTTTGTAAGGTTATGAGAAGGTACTAGAGAACTAAAGGATGAAACGATACCGAGTGAATATCCATATGTATTCGTGATACGGCCGAAGTTACAGTGAAAAAAAAATCGTATCCGGAATCGAGTAGAAATCGAAATATCTCTTTTTCGAGCATGATAATATTTATATTGATATGAAAAAGAACTCCACATCGCGCCTGTATGACTGAGTTTTTTTTTTTTCTTTTTAAATAATTATTTACTTTTTGATCCGGATTAGAATTGTGACTAGTGCTGGAAGCCTCTAGAGAAATTTCCACCGATATTGGAATGTTTTTTTATGTATATATATATTTTTTTTTTTTTCAATACTTTACTTATTTACTTTATATGTATCAGGAAAAAAAACTGCGTACCTACGTTTTTACCTATCTATACCTTTCGATATGACGATGACGTGTAAGATTCGCTGAAATGTAGGTGTAGTGTAAGTAGGTAGGTAAATTCAGCAAGAAATTGTTTAATAGTTACCTATTTCATTTATCTTCTTCCTTTGGTGCATGTTGTGGGAAAATATATATATAAGTGATGGAATGAATACTGTTATGATTGTTGTTGTTATTGTTGTGATGATTGCTGCCATGTATGTACCTGTACGAGCACGATACGTATAAGTAGGTTATGAATGAGAAGTTTATTATAAGACCTTTTTCAGTATTTTAATGCAAAAGCTAGCGAATGAGATTTATCTCGGTGAGAAAGCTTAAATTTAATACACTTAGACTACACCTTGTGTCTATGTCTACACTATACGACAACGCTAGTGCGTCTACATCTACGTCGAAGTCGATTATAAAATGTTTCGTGAACCAGAATCTTTTAATCGTCTTAAACGAACTTATAGGTATTCATAAGGTGGATTTATTGTTTCGTCAGAATTTTACTTATATTCTGTATACGTATTTGAGTAGGTGTGCTCAGCCTTTTTTTGTGTGTGTGTTAAAGACGATATTGCTTTCTCATTGTAAAAGGAAACAAAAAGGAAAACATTTTATTTGCAGGAATATGTACCCGTACATATTCTTTCAGCTCCGTGTTGAGCCTTGTAGTTGTCTTTGAATATTTTACGATCTGCTTTTCGAATTTATCAATGACCGATACCTTCTCCCTTTCCTCCCTTTAGCAATACTATTAACGCATGAGGAAAAACCTGACCCAAGTTTTGAGTTATTGTTTTCTACTAACCTTGAAATCGATACGTTTCATCATCAATAACCCAAACGCACCCCTCCTCCCTTTCATTGTCCTTCACAGCAAATCTATCAACATGGGAAAATATTGGAGTGAAGTTTTGAATCCGGAATGTAAAATTATCCTGAAATCGATACCCATAATGATATTTTATCGCTACGACTCGAGTACCTTCCCCCTCTCCCCTTTTCTCATTGCATCACAGAAAAACCATCATAATGAGAAAAAATTGACCAAATTATTGAATTTCAGGTATTGGATAACCTTGAAATCGACACCCATAACGGTTTTTTATCATCAACCTGGGGCCTTTGGAATTTTACCCCTCACCCCTTACCCCCCACTCCTTGAATGGAGTAGTATACCACGAAGCTTGAAGTCATATCAGAATTGGATTCAGAATCGGAAAACCAAATTATCTATATTTTGACACCACGCAAGAAAAATCATCAGTTTTTAACTTTGGTGTCCCTTGAGGCCCCTCTATTAGGGCACTATGAAATTTAGAGATGAATGACATCAAAAATAAATTCGATGACTTTGAAAAGCCTCCTTGAATCAGATAAAAAAAAGTTTTGTAAAACTGAATTCATTTTCATCTCAATGGAATGCGTAACCCCCCTCCTCCCCTCCCTCCGCCACAGAAGGGATACAATTATAAAAGTTTGATAAGAAATCATTATGGGTGTCTGTTTCAAGGTTATCAGATGTGTAGAATTTAATAATTGGGCCCATTTTCTCCTCATGTTCATTGTACCGCCATGATACGATAGGAGGGAGGGGAAGGGGGTTATTTAATGGTATAAAATCATCGTGGGTGTTGGATTTCGGGTTTATTGAACATTTCGAGTTCAAAATTTCGGTGAAATGTTTTCTTTTGTTGATCAATTCATTGCGATATGTTGAGAGTGGGATCAGAGTAAGGGTCGGAGGTTGGGGGTTGTTGAGGGCGAACCAATCATCGTTGGTGTTGATTTCAAAGCTATCAGTTTTCATGAATGATACAACATCATCATGGTTATTGAGCATGCCGATTGTTGAGCTAAGATACGATAAGAAGGAAAAGAGGTAGTGGGGGCGGGGGCGGCTTCAATCGTAAATGATAAAATATCATCATGGGTGTCGATTTCATGGTTATTAACCCCGCTGAATTCAAAAATTCGGTCAATTTCTTTCTTACATTCATTATTTTGTTGTCATACGACAGAGAAAGGCCAACTCAGCTCATTGATTGATTGAAAATTCATCGTATTAAATGAGTGTGATCTTTTCGATTAATCTGGGTTTATCATTGACGGAATTTTTTTGAAAATTAACTTATGAATCTCTCTGTTCTATCTGAATACTTTGATGTGTTCAGAAAATATGACCACAAATCGAGCAAAGGTATCTCTACCTAGGCTACCTGCTGCTTGGGAGCTTCGATTATGTGAAAAGTTTACATATGTACTGCATGTCAAAGTATACCTATTCCTGTACCTATCTATCTCGATGCAGTACACAAGTACGTACATTCGAGTCGAGTATTCGCAAGCTTGGAGATTCATTCGATAACAAAGAAAATGTTAAACTTTAATACGTGATTATTGTCCTTTTGTCGAAAATGTTTTTGTCGCTGCGCTGGTTCGTATAATATGAAAAACGATTTCGTTGTCGTTGTATGTATGCGTCTGTCTGTATGTTCGGTGCCATGTAGGTACTATGTAGGTATGTGTGTGTATATAAACATGTACGATGTAGCGCCATTTACATAAATTTGAATGCTCGCGACGAGTGCAAAGTGTCTCTGTATTGGGTCGTGTCTATACATGGTGCAAAGTTTAGCCTTCATTTAGGTACACTACACTATACATATACTATGTGTATATTTAGTGTACGGATACTACAACGTATTCTATAGATACGTATGTTTGAACGTACGTAGTGGTAGGTAGGTATATATCTCTCACGTGTATAGGTAGAGAGATAGGTAATTTTGCTGGAACATTATGCGAAAACAAGGTAGATATAGAGGTAGCTGTACCTACCTGAAAGAAAGTATATGAGATGGTGAAATCGAATGTATTAGGCACGAGAAGAAAAAGAGTCAAAGATGGTGAAGAAAAATAAAGCCTACAGAGGGCTTATGCTATACGCGTAGGATAAATAGTGTATTTTTGTAGGTAAGGGGTACCTACTTTCTTACGGTAGATATAATACAAATGTACTAACTCAACTCGGCGTACTTTTTGCGAACAGCTAAGCATCCGTGTACTTACTTACCTATAAAACGTACGTATGTGTACGTTTTATAGGTAGAAGAGGTGTACCGGTATATGTGAGACATTAGCGTAGAAATTATTTCGAGCTAACCTTTCACGAATTTAACTCTTTTGGAATTGTTTTTGCGAACGTTGATTTATTTTTATGAGCTACAGCTAGAGCTGGTGGGTAGGTTAGCAGTGTAACGAAACGTACTGTACCGTATATACTCGATAGCGCAGACGAAGAACAGGAGGAAGAGGAGGAGGAGGAGGAGATACGATGGTAGTGTATTTTGCGCTAGTTTAATCCATTATTTGTCTATTTCGTTGTTATTGTTGGTCTTTGGCTTAGGCACGGCAGCGTGTTTCTGTTCTCTCGTCGCTACTGGATAGGTTCCTCGCTACGTATGTGTTTTGGTTTACAACATGTTTTCACGCTCGCAGCAACGAGTCGAGTGTTGTTTTTTTTTTTCTCGCTCACTAGCTCTCTCGTTCCTCGTTTTCTTTCCCCAGGCGTAGACGATGCGGTAGCCTGACCCGCGATACGGCCGCTTATTTACAGCTGGAAAATAGAGGCGTACTCGTGTGCGCCGCGTCGAGTGTACGTATGTATATGGTTCGCGTGTACTCGTAGAAGGCAGCATAGGTATGAACGATGATGGCAGAGAGAGAGAGAGAGAGAGAGAGAGAGAGAGAGAGAAAGATAGGAAAATAAGCAGTTACAAACCTTCTCGTCTGCTGCCTCGTTGTTGATCGACATCCAGGCGAATTTATCGCGTATTAGAACCATTCTAGACGTGGTGGAAATACGAGTACGACGACGTTGAATCGTGCCAATGACGTGGAAATGATGGATAACCGTCACAATCGTGCAAAAAGCTTTCGTTTTCGAGATGTAGGTTGACTAGGTAGGTAGGTTACGGAAAAGCCTATATACGTGTACTCGTATACCTGGGTCGATTGGTGTAGATTTAGGTATTTGCTGGGTACCTAGGTTGGTATACCCTATATCGAGCCATGTCCAAGTCCGACGAGTGTGTTTGATTTTACGTATGTGGAAAAAAATTGACGTTGTTGCGGTTCAACTGACTGTACCAATGCTGACGACGACGTGCAAATGTTTGATTCTGGATGAAATGAAGTGACATATTTTTCGAGGTATTATCGTCGTTCCTTCTTTCTGTATTGCTTCTTCTCGTCCAATTCCTTTTTTTTTTTTACTTGATATTGTGTATATTTGTTAGTAATTACTTGCGGTTATACGTAAATCCGCTGTAATTACCAGAAATTGTTAAAGAATACCGTATATAATTAAAATTACTCAAAATACCAGTTATTACCGTAATTACCTTAGAATTACCCGGTAATTACTATGTAATTACCTCGAAATGACTTTGTAATTACCTTGGAATTACTTTGCAATTACCTTGTGAATACTTTTCAATTACTTTATATGTACTTTGTAATTACATTGTAATTAAATTGTAATTACCTTGTAATTACACGTAAATCTGGTATAATTCCAGAAATTATTGTAAAATGCAGTATATTCTTTGAAATTGCTTTGAATGAAGGTAATTACTGTGTTTACCTTGTAGATGGGTTAAAATTTCGCGCCGAATTCGAAAATATGAATAGATTTCTCCCTCCTCACCCCTTTCCTCAAACCTCCCTCAAAATTGTTTTTTGTTTGAACTAGCCGTGCGACCTATCAAAATGGATTAAAATTTCGCGCTGAATTTGAAAATATGAATAGATTTCCCCCTCCTCACCCCTTTCCTCAAACCTCCCTCAGAATTGTTTTTTGTTTGAACTAGCTGTGCGACCTATTAAAATGGGTTAAATTTCGCGCTAAATTCGAAAATATGGATTGATTTTTTTCTTCCCCCTCCCCATCCCCTTCCTCAAACCTCCCTAAAAATTGATTTTTGTTTTCAACTAGCCGTACCACCTATTAAAATGGGTTAAAATTTTTCCATGAATTCGAAAATATGGATCGATTTTTTTCTCTTCCTCCCCTACCCCCTTCCACAAACCTCCCCCCAATTTAATTTTGTTTGAATTAGTCATACACCTATTGAAATGGGTTAAAATTTCGCGCTGAATTCGAAAATATGAATAGATTTTTTTATCCCCTTCCTCAAACCTCCCTCAAAATTGATTTTTGTTTGAATTAGCCGTGTCACCTATTAAAATGGGTTAAAATTTTGCGCTGAATTCGAAAATATGGATCGATTTTTCCTCTTCCTCCCTTACCCCCTTCCACAAACCTCCCCCTAATTTAATTTTGTTTGAACTAGCCATGCGACCTATTAAAATGGGTTAAAATTTCGCGCTGAATTTGAAAATATGAATCGACTTTTCTCTCCCCCCCACACCCCTTCCACAAACCTCTCCAAATTTATTTTTGTTCGAACTAGTCATGCGACCTATTAAAATGGGTTAAAATTTCGCGCTGAATTCGAAAATATGGATAGATTTTTCTCCCTCCCCCCTCACCCCTTCCACAAACCTCCTTCAAAATTAATTTTTGTTCGATCTAGCCGTGTAACCTGCTAAAATGGGTTAAAATTTCACGTTAAATTCGAATATGAGGACAAATTTTCTTTCACATTCCATCCCCTTTCAGATCCCTCCCCCTCAAAACTTGTTTCTTTTTAAACCTGTTGCGAGACTTATAGAAATAAGCTGAAATTAATGAATTTTTATTTTTAAAGTTGATAATTTGAAGAAAAAATGTATTTTTGATTAAAAGAAAATTGGAAATATTATTGGGTACTCGACACGATTTTTTCAATTTGACATCTCAATTGTTCCAGAAAAATTCAATTTTTGCCATCTGTGAAAAATTGTTAGGTCCGTGCGGCGGATTGTTGCAAAGAAGAGATTTTAGCGTTGTGACGTATCGCTTCAAAAATACAAATGCTTGAGCGAAGCAGGGTCGAAAATTATGTTTTTTAATCGTCGAAAACTGCATCTTTGGAGATATTTGCGTTGATTACGCAATTTTTCGGCCTCGGAGGAAAAAAGGTTCTACCACACCTGGCCCGTGCTTGGGAAAGGTCTTTCGATGCTTATGGCCTTGTAGTATTAACCTCGAAAGATGTTCAACTGGTACTTACATTTTGATGGGCGATTTTTTCGTCCCCTCCCCCCTTCCAGGAGTAGATGAACACTGTCTGGTATTCGGTCTACAGCCTCTGCACACTGTTAAATTGATTCGTTTACTACGAGGGGGGGGGGAAATCAAATTATTTCAAGCGAGGTACTTTGTTAATAAATTGTTCGAATCAACTTGACGATTCATTAACATAGCTGCTACTTTTAACCGTGCTCAGCTTAATTTTCGAGTTGAACTGGGTTGAAAAAAAAAAAAAAAAAAAAAAAAAAAAAGCACGGAGAAAAAAAAACTGGGTTGAAAAAAAAAAAAAAAAAAAAAAAAACTACAGCACGTAGATAAAAAAATTCCACTCGTTATATGGTAATTAAGCAGTAACGCACGGTTGTTTTTTTTATTATTATTATATTTTTTGCGACACCAGCTTTTACCTATATATTACTCCAACGCTATGTTAGACCGCAGCACGAATACCTACGTAATTTTAATTTTCACTCGGGACTTAACGTACGTTGGTATTTTTTTTTTTTTTTTTTTACTTCATTTTCCACGCGTTTCTGCCGAGCAGCCCGCAACTGCCGGCGCCGTTCTGAGTATTCCTTTCGGGTACTTTTTAACTGTGAAAATTACGAGGTATTACTCGGGGTCTGGTCTCGCAATAGTCGCGCCTCCATCTACCTATAACGACGAGATAAAGCGAAAGCGAAAACACTTGGGAAAAAAGTAGAGACGCGGTGGGATAGCGGATAAAAATTAATTTAAATTTTCTTAATTTTTTTTCCAAGTAAAAGTTTTTTTTCTTTTTTTTTTTTTTCTTTTTTTACAAACAAGAGTAAATTAATTTACCGCTTTCGCCTGCATTGGCGGGACGTAACGTGGCACTTTCATCTTTCGAGTCGAGCAGTCAGGCAGTTGAGAGCCCGTATTTATATTTATGTAAGTAAAGCTCGCTATATCTACTTTTCTCGTATACTCGTTTCGCTCGTAAAATTATACTCGAGTATGTGTAAGTTGTGTAAATTCGTTCTGCATAAAAAAAAAGAAAGAAAGAAATTCGTCTGGAGGAAGTTAAAAGAAGGGATAAAGAAGTGGAGCGATGTGAAAAGTGCTTTATTGCCTGAAGGATTGAGTATCGAGCTGGGTATTTTTACGTCGGCGGTAGCGGCATTTAATTTCAAATTTCCCTCCCTCGCCACCGTGCTGCTGCTGGTCTTCCTTGTTGTTGTTGGCATTTTGCGATGATGGAACAAACGGGTAGCTCGATGATTGTAATCTACATGTTTTTTTAGTATTTTATGGCGTTTGAATATAACTCCCTAAGTAGGCTACACTATGAGATGCGAGAATATCGTAATTTTAGTATAAGACCTCGTTTTATTTATTTTTATTTATTTATTTATTTTTTTTTTTATTCATTCGAGAGATTTTTTATACGCGTGCGGTAGCGTCTCGACACGATGACGACGACGACGACGTCGACAACCACTAAATAAATTTCGTATCGTTCGGTTGAAGAGGCGAATGAGAAGAAAAGAAAAAAAACCCTCCACAGTAACGAATTGCGTGTGTATTCGAATATTGTGCAATAAGCGAACAAAATACAATTAGCTGGGCTGTTGGAATGATCATCGTGTGGCCGGACAGAGTGAAGTTGGGTGATGGAGACACAATACGGACCGTAATTTCATCATTACGGGTTGTAATTTTTTAATTTGTTTTAACGGTCGCTGGATTCTGCATCACACGATACGAGCAAACGAGACTGGCCCCAGCAGCACCGATTTTGTGGCCTTTTTTTTTTTTTTTTCACCTTCTATCGAAAACGGTTTGTTTATTACGGTCGTCGTGGTCGTCGTTATCATCGGCATCGTTGGTCGAGCACGGAGCCCCGCGGCGTAGAAATATTTTTGCCTAACGCTAACCATTTAAATTTCATCTAAACATTAAAATTTACGTTAAATCTCCCGGGGCAGGGAAATAGGGTAAACGTTAGAGTTCGTCAATTTTTTTCTTTGTTCGTCGGTCGCCGCTGAATACGGAGTTGTTCGACGAGAGGATGGAAGGTACGTAGCAGAAAGCATAGCAGGGGAAAGGGGGGGGGACCGTACCTAACCGTTTGACGATCGTTTATTTTCTTTCGCTTTGCTTCTTCACCACATTTAGCCACCGTTGTGTTCGTTACGTGAAAAGGACGCACGAATCATCGCATCGTAGGAAAAAACAACGTATTCTTTTTTTTTTTTTTTTTTTTTTTTTTTTTTTTTTTTTCTTTTTTTTTTTTTTTTTTTTTTTTTGTTTTATCATTCCGCCAAGTTGACATAAAAAACTTTGGTTTTTGTAGCGAAATTATGCAAATTACCTTTTTTTTTTAAGTACTTTTTCTTTTATTTTAGCGTGGTTTTTCTTCGCTTCGGACTCGTATTAGGGTTGTGGATATATATACTTTTTTTTGGCGAATTTTCTTTCCTGTATTGGTTTAAGTAGGCGTTGGCAGAAGTACGAGATTTTGTTGATTTGCGATTTAAGAGAGTAGGAAATGCATTTTGAGCAGATGAAAATCTCATCTTGCGATTGTGAAAATATTTCATTACTTTATACAGAGTGTTATGTCTGTATAAGAAGCCCCTTCAACTGATAACTATGCAACATATACGCAGTACACGTGTGTACGATTGCCAAACCGCTGATTTGAAGCAGCTGAGATTAGCTTGTTTGAAATAATTTTTTACTGTGGTCTTTATACTGGGTGTTATGCCTTCAGAGGAAGCCCCTTTAACCAACAGCCATGCAACATGTAAGCCGTCTACGTATTTACGCTTGTATGACTACTTTAATTGAAGGGGCTCAGATGAGCTCCTTTCGTGACGTATTACAATCGTGCGAATTGAAAAAAAATCACCATTGAGGATAGGAAGGGCTCAATGGGGCTGAAAAGTCGTGACCCCCTAAAAGGCACAGTAGAAATATGACTGCATGTGCATACCTAATTTCGAGTTCCTAGACTAATTTGGAGGGGAGGTATGCGAGCAACAAACATTAAGAAATTGGAAAAAACAACCGAAAAACCACAAATTCAGGACTGTGAGGGGGGCTGAAAAGTGGTGGACCCCCCTCCCCCCACACACTAAAAGATACAACTAGAATTCGTACTGAATGCGTCTACCTAATTTCAAGTTCCTAGATCAATGTGGAGGGGAGCTGTGTCAAGAAAAAACGATCGAGAAACCACATATTGGGGCTGCAAAGGGGTGAAATGTGGCTGAAAAGTCGAGACTGCCGAAAAGCACAACTCGAACTCCTACTGAATGCGCATACCAAATTTCAAGTTCCTAGCTCTATTTGGAGGAGAGTAATGTGAGGAAGAAACTCAAATAACTCCAAAAATGAGGAAATTTGACCAAAAAACCACATTTACTGGTCGGTAAGGAGTTGCAACAGTGCTGAAAAGTCGAAACCCTCAAAAAGCACAACCAGAAATCCTACTGAATGTACATACCGAATTTCAACTTCCCAGTTCAATTTAGTGAAGATAGCCCTTTTTCAAGGTCAAAAAGAGGAAACACCCTTGTATCTCCTCTTCTAATTGATCTGGGAAGTGTATTTTTGGATTTACTATGCAACTTTGGAATCTCTATCGATTGATTCAAAATGAACAATTTTGCGTTTTTGGCCTCTCAGCACCCCCCCCCCTCGAAATAGGACCAAATGGAATTTTGACCTGAGGTCATCCCCACTAATATATGTCTAATTCGCCGCCAAATTGAGCCGATTGACCGAATTGAAGCGATTTTGGTCGGTAATTTGGAGGAGGGGGTACTGAGAGGCCCATAATACAAAAATTGTTCATTTTTGAGTCAATTGACAGAGAATCCGAAGTTGTATAACATATCCAAAAATCAACCTTCTAGGTCGGATATGAAGATTTTTCCACTTTTTGACCTTAAAAAAGAGCTGCCCCCCTTCCTCCCCACCAATTCGAGCTATGAAGTAGGAATTTTCTATGTACGTTTAGTAGGAGTCCTAAATTTGATACTGATATTTAGTAGGTGTGACTTTTGGTAGGTTCAACTTTTTAGCCTGGTTTCACTCATCTACAGCCTCAAAAATGTAGTTTTTGTGTTTGCTCCTCGCATATCTCCTTCCCAAATTGAGCTAGAAAGTTGAAATTTGGTATGTAGTTTTACTAGGAGTTCTAGATGTTCCTTTTGAGGGTTTTCTACAATAGCAGAGCTAAAACGAAATATTCATCATGAAAGGAGCTTATTTTTTGCAATGAGATAAACTTGGCTCCTTTTATTTGAACTTTCCTTTGAGTGCTGTACATTTTTGAGCCAACCTGAGCAAGTCGGATCCAAATGAATTAAATTACAGCAATCGTTTGAAATTCTTCACCATTCTCAAGAAAGTTCATCTTGAAAGAAAAAAATATGAAAAACATCGCTTTGCAATGCTTTTTTCCAAATCAACATTGCGAGTAGGAAGGGTTCACTGGGGCTAAAAAGTCAAAGTTGCCAAAAATCATGTCAAGGGTCTTTGCAGGCGGAACATACCTAATTTCAACTTCCTAGCTCAATTTGGAGGAGAGTTTTACGAGGAACAACAAGCTCAAAAACTAAGAAAAAACGACCAAAAACCACATATTTGGGACTGTGAAGAGATGAAAAGGGGACTGAAAGGTCTCGAGATTGCCAAAAGGCACATCTAGGGCCTCTACTAAATGTACATATCTAATTTTAACTTCCTGGCTCTACCGATCAAAAAACCATTTTTTTAAAGCTGTGAGGGGGTGCAGTGGAGCTGAAAAGTTGGAAATCCCCAAAGGCACGTCCAGGGTCCCACCTTAATATGCATACTAAATTTCAACTTCCCAGCTATTTGGTGGCAATATAGGGGAGGAACGGCCCATTTCAAGGTCAAATAGGGGAGAAACCCTCCACTAAATTATCAAAAAGTTGAAGAGAAAGGATACAAGAAAGTGAGATCAACAAAGTAAGTTGATATTCGATTTCAGCGCTATCGAATTAACGGAAATCGATTCGCAACACGATTTTCTCAAAACGTTTCCATTTTCCTGACGGGTAACGTAGCACTAAGCGAACATATCCAAAAAATAATCGATTTGTCAATTCACTTTTTCAATATTTTTGAATTTTGACCATATTAAGGCAGTTTGTGAGGAGAGGAGCGGCTCAGAGAGGTTAAATCAAAAAAATTAGCCGATATTTGAACTGGAGCATCTTTAAATTAGCTAAAAACAAAATGCCACCTCTTTTTTTCAATTTTTTTTGGATTTTGACCGATTTTGAGGACTTTTGGCACCCTCGGGGGGGGGGGGGGGGGGGGGGGGTGAGGCTGAAAACACGAGACCCACAAAAGGCACATCTAGAACGTCCACTAAATGTATCTACCTAATTTCAAATTCCTAACTCAATTTGGAGGGAAGGTATACGAAGAACAAACTCAAAATACTCAAAAAATGAGAAAACACGATGCAAAAACTCCTTTTTCGGAGCTGTGAGGGGGTGCAATGGTACTAAAAAGTTGAAACTCTCAAAAGGCACATCTAGAGTTCCAACTGAATTTACATACCAAATTTCAACTTCCTAGCTCATTTTGGTGGCGTGATAGGGGAGGAACAGTCTTTTTTAAAGGCCAAATAGGGGGAAACTCCCCATATCTCTCCTTCTGATTGACTTTGGAGGTTGATTTTTTGATATGTTGTACAACTTTTTTTATTCTCTTTTCATTTGGCTTAAAAAAAAAAAAAGTAATTTTTGCGTTTTTGACCCTTTAACACCTCCTCTCACCCAAATTGGAGCATAACTGATCCTCTCTCGTATGGTCAAACTGAGCTGATTGATTGAATGGGTGCGATTTTGGTGGGTATCGAGCGGAGTGAATGAATTTAATGTTCGAGGAAAAAAAATAATAGATATCTGACATGGCTACAAAATCGTCTTGATGGCCTTCTAGGACCCTGAAACAAATTTTGTTGATACTCCCTCTCCTCCTTCCCTCTCCTCTCATCTGCCGTTGGTCGATTGACTGTAACAGCCTGGTGGTTTTCATTGGCAATATGACATAGAAAAAGCAGGCTAAAAAGTGTCCTCTCTCGTTCGTTCATTTATTATTATTATTATTGAAAAATTCCCAAACTACAAATATTATCATCTTCGGGAATCGACGAATTGTTTGCCAACTGAATCATTTTTAATCGTGTATTAAAATAACGGAAGCCGGAAGGTGTCTCGCTATCTCGCATCGTTATACAATTTGCACAATACAAAAATATATAATAAAATACTTACTTATCCTTCATACGAAGTATAAAATATTTCAAACAACTCTTATATTATAGCTGTAGCTTAAGACGACGAAGAAAAGTTTTAACACTTGGGCGATGCGAATGCTGCGATAGAATTGTTGGAAAAGATATTCGTTTTAAAAGTTACTACCACTCGTTGGTAGGTAGGTAGGTAGGTATATTAAGTCTGATGCTGCAATGGTGAAGTTTTTCCTCTGTCTTTCTCTTTTTCTTGCTCTTTCTCTCTCTCTCTTTCTTTCTCTCAACCACGACGATATACTTCTCATCTATTCGAGAGTAGCTTGGACGAAGAGGAGGGTATAAGAGCATACGGTGTTTGGTACATATAAACAAGCACCAATAGGTGTGTAGGTATAAAACTTAGGTTAGCTTCGAATAATATTCCGGCAAGGTATCTGTTTAAAAATCAGTTAGAAAAGGTTGTATAGAGAGAGAGCAAGAGCGAGAGTGTGTGTGTGTGTGTGTGTGTGAGTAACAACGAAGCCTAGCGAGATGATGTATAAAGAGTCTATATAAAGGCTGGAAAGGCAAAGCAAAAACGGTATGGCACGTACGTCGAGTTTATTATCGATGGTTGAAACACCGGTCGGCATTTTTATAACGTAAAATTATTATACGTACAGGCCTACGCGTATTTATTCTCGTATACGCAATAGCTAGGTGTATATATACGATACGTACGTTTTACGTAGACGTACCAACAACAACAGTCGAGAAAAGAACATCCGTGTCGCATCGTCGGCGAAACAGGCCAAACGTATACATATCTATACACTTTTTTCCCCCTTTTTTTCGCTCTCTCCAAATGCTTACATCGTACTACGTGAAACATTAAAGCTTTACGATTGCCAATTTAAAAGCTTATATATATATATATATATATATATATATGGGTCGAGCTTTCGACGTGGTACAGCAAGGATTGTTACGTAGGATACGCTCGAAACCCGTATCATTGTTGATTTATTATATGGAATCGACACGATACGATACGATACGACGCGACGACATCGACATCGACATCGACATTTGTATGTACACACCGTGGGTACTTATCGATTTTAAACTTCGCACGTGATCTGTGGCTAAGTCTGGCCCAAGGTCATATCATCTCATATGCTAGGATTGAGTAAAGCACCGCCTTTTTGTGTAGCAGACTTCGAGGCTACGTATACGGAAAGGATTAACATCGTAGCCAATTAATAGGTACAAACGAGTCTCGAAAGGTATCTCGATAAGCTTTCATAATCGTTCCACCAGCGCCCAACATACGAGATGGTATTATTTTGGTATCCCCCCTCCCCTGTTTCGTTAGCTCATCATATTTTGGAAACACGAAGAAGTAGAAGAAGAAAAAAAAAAATCTGCAACAAGTAGCGAATCAAAATAACATTATGACGAAGAAGAGTCTTTTCGATTCCGCCACGTATTTTTCTAAACGGTGTCTTGCTGTTACCGAGTACTCGTACGTATAAGCGGTTTTTAATGAGGTCAAATTGTCAGACTTATTTATACGCGTGAAAGTTTTGTCTGTAATGGTTAAAGTTCAACTTTTCCACTGCTACGAAATGTATGTAAATATAATGACGAACGGTATGAAAGATTAAATCTTCTAGACTGGAATAAGCGAGCGAACGAATTGACGCGTGCACATGGCGTAGAACATGTTGCATTTTCATGCTACAAGGCAAACGAATACATTTACCGACATGCATGTTAAATGCGTCGTCTAAACTGCGAACAACCTACCCAAGTTACACGATAGGCAACCTTTTCTATCGCAGTTATATGTCAAGTTGAATGCACCCCGTGGTAAGTTGCTGAGATTGATTTTGAAGGCATTGAGAATGCAACATGCAACATGCAACATCAATACTTTGTAGCTTTATCAAGTTGAGAAAATGCATCTTGTCTCGATCCGGATGCGGTTCTAAAACACGGTTATTGAACTGCTAACTCTTTCTGGAGAGTTGTATGCTGAATTTTCATTCACGAAAGGCTCGTACATTTTTAAATGTAATCTGTAACCCGAATCTATTTGAAAAATTCTCCCATTTTTTTCGAAGATTAGGCAACCTTTCTTACGTCTACGTCGTATATACTGCATAGTTTCCGGTTTGAAGGCAGTACTTCATAGTTTGCACACTCTGTATGTGTAAAGTATGGTCCTTCTATTCTTTTCGAAATCATTGTAAATGGATAATTTGTCGTGACGGTTGCCTACGTAAGAATAATTTTACAGAACACTCGAATAATCAAAAATCTAGTCACACGTGCAAATCAAGCGCATTATTTGAACCAAACGTATCGCCCGAAATAAGATATATAATTTTTCGTGTATTTAGCCACATGTTATACCCGTGTGTTGTACAAGTTGCATACTCTTAATGGTTTAGCGAATCGCTGGTACACGCTGAATATATTAAGTTTAAGTATGCATTGTTTACAATAATAAAATTACACGTACTTGCTTTGTATACGAGACTGTTTGGCGGTAATTTTAACATTTTGGTTTTGCATTTTATGTTGCAGGACACCGGAACAATGTCCGAGCGTGGTTAGCTTGCTGGCCGAGAGTTACAATCCTCACGTAAGATATGGAGCTGCGATGGCGTTGGGTATTGCATGCGCCGGTACCGGATTAAAGGTAAGGTTTCGTAGAAATACGAACCGTTATACTATTCTCATTACTGGAAGTAAGATGCAAATGAGCCGTGTTGGTTAAGGGTGGGTGGGAGGAGTGATTTATCGTGAAAAGAAGATCGTTTTATCTTGCGCAGTATAATTTAATGATCCAACACGATAGGATGTAGGAAAATGACTAGAAGAATTCATCAATAAGTTGATCGTCGAACGGTTACAGATTTAAGTAATTCAACCAAATCGTTCGCGAACGAAAATATACTACTTGTAATTAATTTTACGCTCGTTGAATGTACCATCACAGTTTGCAGTGGTAAGACCTTGAAGCTGTTTGTGTATTACTTGCTTGTTTAGTGTTCAAATTGAATCTTTTATCGAAATATGCTCACATATTGTTCGAAACAATCGTAGATTCAACTGATCCTAACGAATCGTACGCGAACGATAATACGCTGTGTTTTATCAATTTTATCTGTAGTTAATTACATCATGATTTTGACAATAGCTAAGAATAATTTGTGAATTACTTATTCCTGTATCGTTCAAATTGATTCAAATGAGTCATTCGCGAACGAAAATCCCCATTTAATTTATTTCACCTGTGGTGAATCCGCTGTCGCAGTTCAAAATGATAAGATTTTGAAGCTGTTTGTAAATCACTTGCTTGTGTGCCGCCGTTCGAATTGAATCTTTTTTTTTAAATCTGCGCTTATATCGAAAAAATAGTATTTTCAATTGATCCGAACGAATCGTTGGCGAACGACAATCTGCTGTGTTTTATCAATTCTACCCGTAGTCAATCATGATTGTGACAATAGCTTTGGAATAATTTGTGAATCACTTATACGTGTATCGTTCTGATTGATTTGAACGATTCGTTCGCGAACGAAACCCCCCTTTTCATTAAATTTACCTGCGGCGAATCCACTATTCCAGTTCAAACTGATAAGATTTTAAAGATGTTTGGAAATCACTTGCTTGTGTGCGGTTCAAATTTGACTTTTTTTTAAAAAAATCGATCCGAACGAACATCTGCCCGGTTGATTAATTTTACCCACATTGAATTCCATCACAATTGTGACAACGTCGTAGAATCGTTCGTGAATCACTTGTTCATGTATCATTCAAATTGATTCTTTTTTTTGAAATCTGATCCTATATTGTTCAAAACAATCATAGATTCAATTGATTCGAATGATTCGTTCGCGAACGAAAATCCACATTACAGTTATTTTACCTGTTGTGAACCCACCATCGCTGTGCAAACTGGTAAGATTTTGAAGCTGTTTGTAAATCTTTTGTTTGTGTGCTGTTCAAATTGAATCTTTTTTTTGATATCTGAATCTACATGGTTCCAAACTATGACAGATTCAATTGATCCGTACGAATCGTTTGCGAACGAAAATCCGCTTGGTCAATTAATTTCACCCGAAGTGAATTCCGTAATAATTGTGATAACACCTTAGAATCGTTCGTAAATCACTTATTCGTGTACCGTTCAAATTGATTCTTTTTTTGAATTCTGATTTTACCTATATCAATCGAAACAATCAGATTCAGTTGATCTGAACGAATCGTTCGCGAACGAAAATCTGCTTCGTTTGATCAGTGAATTCCATTGCACTCGTGATAATACCCCAGAATCGTTCGTGAATCACTTATTCGTGTACCATTCAAAATTGATTCTTTTTTGAAATCTTATTTTTGTACAGTTCGCGACTGATTCTATCGCACAACATATTTTCCAACAATTGTTTAGAATTCGAGTCGGTCGTTCGCGAACGATCAAAGAATTTTCAAATGAATCATTCGCGAACTTCTTGATCAAATTTGTCAACGGATATTTGAACAATGTAAAATGGTAAAATTTTTCGAAATCAAATGTTCGTTTTGCGCTTGCGTTGTCTGTGCAGTTTCGTTCGCGAATGATGCTTGTTCACTTTGCGGTCCTTTTTAAGTACCGGAAAATTTTTTCTGCTTTGATTTTGCATCTTACATAATTTTCCCCTTCACAATGAACAGGAGCGTTGAAATTTGAAATTTAAAGTCAGCACAGTTCCTAAATGTTCTGTGATGGAGAAGGGGGAGGGAGGGGAGTTGAGTCAATTTTTCAAGTCCGCTCCTACTTTTTTATTGCATTGCCTCAAAATGAAAGTTTTTTTGAGCTGTTTTAACCTATTTTTTTGAACTTATGCCTCCCATATTTCTCCTCCACATTGAGCCCAGATATTAAAATTTGGTATATACTATATAGACGTTGCACGGATTCTGGACATACCTCTCGGGAGTTTTAATTTTTCACCTCCCCCGCCGCCCTCTCATAATGTTATGAAAAAATGTTTTTTTTTTTGAGCAAATTGTGCTATTTTTCGAATTTATCTGTCGTATATTTGCTTTCCGAATTAAGCGGGAAGGTGGAAATTCGCCGTGTAGATTTAGGTACAGGTTCTGGGTGTGTTTTTTGACAGGGGGTGGGTCAATTTTTCTGCCCCTTTACACCCTATCACCCCTCCCCCTTGAGCATATGCTCAACAAAATATTTTTAGACGAGTTTTGCCCGTTTCACCTCCCACATCTTCTTTGTAAGTTGAGTTGAGACATTGAAATTGAGTTTTTTTTTTTTCGTGAGTTGTAACCCTCTTTACTTCCTCGTTAGTACATTCCCAACTGATCTAATTATTGATTGAAATCCATCCCCACTCGTAACACACCAACATGCTACCAAACCAAACCGAATATCCCAAATTGACCGACTTTTGTCTCAATAAAGCTGAATGAAGAAATCACGTCCAAAACTGATAGAAATGGGCTTCTTGGTCCCCATCAAACTGAAAACGGATACCTTTTCCCTTTTCTGGCTTGGGAGGGGGGGGGGTGCTCTAAAAATCTGAATCGTTTTCAGAAAAACCACATCTCAGCATTATTATACACCACTCGTAAAACGTATCTAGAGATAGCTATATTTTCGCGAACACTACTTAAGAGAAACAAACACATCTTCTCTCAAGCAAATCGGGCAAAATGGCGAGTGAAAAAGGGCACCATTACGCCGCGTCGCGTCGCTTTCGCGCCGAGTAAATGCCGACAGCAGGCGATATTTCTCGTAAATGTATCGCGCTTACATTCAGCACCATATTCGCGGTATCGTATTTATGCAAGCATTTCCCTAATCCGGTACAATAATTCACGAGAACACGTCGAGCGAGAATAGATGACCTGTGCGACGAGCAGGGGGTGGGGGGAGGGAGAGAGGAAGACGCTGCAGAAAAATTCATCTTCTTCTAGTAACGCGGACGCGCTTACGTGGGATGAGAGTGAGGGGGAAAAAAAAGAAGAGCACCGACGAAATTACACGCGAATAAAGGAGTAAACTGGCAAAACTTAAGACGCTCTAATACCGAGTCATTTTATCAGGCTATCTGTGGCGGAAACTCGAGGTCTTTGCCGTATTGTTGTTGGTTTATTTTCTTCGCAGCACGATTGTTGTTGTTGTTGTTGTCGGCGACAATGACGACTACGTCCAGCTCCACCACACAGCCAAAGCTCTCTCGCTATGACAAACGTTTCGACATTATTTCAACTAACGTGTCTCGCACGATACCGATGCTTCTGGAGCTTTTCGCCCAGGACGACGACGACGATTTGCCAACGTGTTTACATTAATCAAAATAAATGGCGAAAAACACACATATTCGCGAACTGTATAGTGTACTAAAGCGAGTATAATAGCGCGATATTGTACACGTATGGGAGAAGAGGAGAGAGAAGGGGTGTGCTACAAGTGTACGTACGTAGCTCTAGGTATGTGATACAAATACATACGTACGTATGTATTTGTATGGTATATGTTTCTGCTATGCACATTCCGGCTATTCGACGTGGTATTGTCGACATTATACGAGGTGACCTTCCTTTCTACCTCTCTTCTTCGCTTTGTGTTGTCTTCGGTGAAAATTTCAAAGCTGGAAATTCGCTTACTCTCTAAATTTCTCACTCACTCGTCGTTTGTAGCCAAGCTTTTCACACACACACCATAAGAACCCCAAGTCTGGACTACTTTAGCTCTGCAACAACGTCGTATATTTCAATAATTATCACTTCCTTGGCTGTGGACGGACGAGACGGTATCGCGATCTCTCGCAGGGGGGTATGCAGCTCTCCGCAGGCAGGCGACCGCCGAAACCATCAACGACCACGACGACAACGTAGCCATTTTACTAATGCAACCGACAATTAATTTAATAATAATCGGCCAGCCGAGTAATATACATAATACCCGCCGTCGCTGCCCCCGCCCCCGCCCCCATGCCGTTGTAAATACCGCTCGACTAGCCCCCCCGGCTCTATGTACTTCCCTCCTTTATACGAATATAATTCATATCGTTCCGCCATTACGATTATAATACACGTTAACATATTCTCGTCGTAACTGATATCACTTTTGAAACGTTGAAATTTAATTACAAACCATAACGTTTAACCAACCCTTTTTCACCAGCCCCCCGTGACCACGTCTCCACTTGTGTACATCCGGTCGCGATGTGTCCCATCGTGTTGTCGTTGTCGTTGCTGAGGTTGTTGTTATGGTTGTTGTTGTTGTTGTTGTTGTGGTAGTCGTAGGCGAAAATTGAACCATTATAACGACTTGATTTATACACCCAGGATCCTATGTTCGTCTCCACCACAGCACAACCCCCCTCCCCCCCAATGCTAGTTTCATGCTACAATGTGTCCAGTTTACGTGTATCGTTTTGTTAGTTGAAGTTTAGCTCAAAAGCCATCGAATGTCGCATTTTAACCATATAATAACCTTTCTTCGTGGTTTAGACTTTAGAGGAGACTTGAATAGATTCCGAATGAATCAAACTGAGCTCGAATGAACGACAGAATAGGTTCGTTTACTCGAAACACTAAACTATTTTTTTTCAAGCGCGTGAACAGGTTCAGTGGGGATGAGTAGTCGACCCCCCTCCTCCCCTTCCCAAGCACATCTAGCACTTACATCAAATTTCAACTCCTTAGCTCAATTTGGAAAGGGAGGAGATATGGGTGAAAAGGCCTATTTTCAGGGTGAAAATGATGCGAAAATTCTGATATCCTGCCTCCTAATTGACCCAGGAGGCTGATTTTTAGACAATTAGCATTCTTTTGCGAGCAAAGAGTAAATACCGAAAGAATGTAAGTTCTGCTACTTTTTACGTTGTTGGTTTTAAATTCTACTCTTATATTCATTGTTTCTCAACGAATAATTTTCGTCACGTCTCCTCAACAACATTTCAACTTGAAATCATAAAATCAATTCAGGGTCAAAGTTCACTGTTGACGGATCAACTGTGGAATGCGCTATTAAACGTCTGTCATCTTCCTCAACATTCAAACTTGAAAGCATAAAATCAACCAGGATCAAAGTCACCCAATTTTTCTCAACATTTCTGCTATAGATCATGAAATCAATCCAGAGTCAAGGTCGACTGTTTATGGATCAACGTTAAGCATCTTTAATTTTCTTCAGCATTTCAACTTCAAGTTATAAAATTAACTGGGGTCAAGATCAACTAATTTTTCTTGACATTTCACTTTGAAATCTTGAAATAAATTCAGGGTCAAGGTTAACTATTAAGAGGTCAACAGATGACGACATTTCAAATCAAAATCATTAAATCGATTCAAGGTCAAGGTCCACCTTTCAAATTAAAATCCACTGATGACATCACACTGTTGACAGTCCACCAATGTCAACCAATGATGATGGTCAACTGTTGAAGATTTTTCCAGAATGTGCTATTAAACATATTTCAATGTTAATAAGTCATCTGATGCCACATCTCTAATTTTTCTCAACATTTCAACTTAAAATCATAAAATCAATCCTTCAT